>WEIT01021266.1:0-11170 GCA_013389985.1 Dryoscopus gambensis
CAGGAAACACAGTGTGATACAGGGTTCCTGCGCTGCTAATTCAAACTCTCCAATTCAGTGAGCTCATGTGCTAAAAAACAAATGTGTAAACTTGGTGTATAATAACATTTTCTTACTAAAACTTTGGTCAATAATTTATTACCAATATGTAAAATGAAATACGCAGTAAATATAAAAATATTATTGGTACCATAATTTCTTAAAATTATGCATGTCTTGCAAAACTGTGCATTTCTCAAAATATCAAATAAATAATTGTCTGAAGTAAATATTCAGATAAAGTTGGAGAAAGGTGATAACATTTTCATTCATATTCAGTATGAATCCCATTGATTTTAAGGAAAAACATCAGTATGCTTAAATTGTGAGTCACAACATTTAATCACTAACCCTCTGGAAAACACCAAAAACTATTTTATGTGCTGATTAGTAGATGATCTCCAGAACTTCAAAGTGGCATCAATATATAGATTGTTTCTGGTCATAATGGCATCTAAAAATGAACTTACGAAACTTTGACATCCCCCTCAGAGTTTTTTTCTGTCCTGGTCAGGCACTTGTAGAAGAAACTGCTAAAAATGTGTGTACGGTCAGCAACATGTTTTGGTGCCTTCTCCAATAACAGATACCTACCAAAGAAAAAACCAAGAAAATTATTAAAGTCTTGTTCTAGAAAGTACCATTACTGCTAAAAAAACGGCAGTTATTTTAATGACATCATACTCAGCTTATGCTTAATATCAGTTGCTTTCACAGCCACTAATCACGCCAAACTCTTCTATTTTAACTATTCACATGGGTGCCCATCATCAGAGTATGTAACAGCCAAGCAGCTACTAAGAATGCAGTTATTTTTGTCCCTGATTTGTTCTCCAGTACTCAAGCTTCTGAATCTGTTTTTAAAGTTATGTACCTAGCCCTCACAATTAAGAGAGACTTGAAAACCTAACCAAGTATAAACCTACAGAATGCTATACTTGTGCATAATCAAAAAGCATGGAACAGGTCAGTTAAATTGTCCATTTCACTTTTACAGGTTATCCATGTGAAAGCTAAGTACTTATTATTTCACTGCTGATAATTTTATTATAAACATCAGCTTCAGTGTTTATTCTGTCATTCTAGAAGGCCAAAGCTGTCACAATTGCAGTTATCCTACACGAGGTGCCTCTAGTGTCACCTGATGACTTGAGTAACACAGTTGTACGTGATACAGCTCGCAACAGAATTAAAACTGAGAATATGGGAAGTCTAACAAATTTCAAAAGCAGAGGGATTTCTACAACAACTGGATTACATTCTTTTATTTAAATCTTCCTTTTCTGTTGAGAAGCTACAGCTATTCAGGGGAACACGATGCATTATTCAGCTCTAGTTTAGAGCAAAACACAAGGGGCTTTGCTGTAAAACCTCATTGAAACACTTCCAATATTTCCTTCTCCAATCCTCTAGACAAGTCTTCCTATTGCTCACAGTTCCTGCATCCATCTGGATGCCAAATAAAATGCCATTCCCACTGACCAGCTTCAAAAGAACTAGAATTCTTCTTACATCTATGTCAGCAGAGCGAAAATAAACCGCAACTTTAGGGACTGGTGGCCACAAGGCCAGTTCTTGAAAAATTGCTTTCACAAGCAACTTTAGCAGGATGGCTTGGAGTAGCTAAGCCAAGCACAACTTCCTCAAGATGTATCAGCTGTGTTCCTTTCTGCAGATCTGCATCAGAAGAATACCTGAAATTGCACAGAATTGCAGAGGATGCTCCACTTCATGCAAACTTAGTAAATAAAATACTACTACAGATCCTCTACTTTTTTCAACTGCCTACTTAACACTTTCTGTTCTGTAAGGTCACCAAGAAGCTTTTTTCCTCCAGTTACTCTGTCTGGATTTTATCACAGCTGTGGAGAGGGACAAAACCTATGAAATCAAATGAAACTGCTAAGAACACAAAAAAGCTTTTTTGAAAGTCCAATATCCAGTTCATCACATTGTTACTTCTGAAATTGTTGTATTGTATTTAGTGACCAACATTTCCAGTAACATTCAAGTCCACATCACGGCCGAGAGAGTGTGAAGGGTACAAGAAGGGCTGAGATTACTTACTTAAGATAGAAATCAATGATGACATCATTGAGAAACTCTCCATATTCTAAGCACTCTAGGTCTTCTCTTGTGACTCCCAGTCCTCCTTTTGCAGGTGGGGGTGGATAAACAATTAAACTAGAAAACATAAATCATGTCATAACAGTGACAAACTGTTTTACGTGACATTGTTCTGAGTATGCCTGTTTTATATATAGAAGATTTTCTAGAAAATCTGTGAAAAGCAGTAGTTTTCAGAACTTTACCATTTCTTCCTCCAACAGCTAGGTGTTACACCCCTATGTACACTGAAACTTTGATAAAAACTTTTGAAAAGCAGACTATTTTTTACCTTCATCTTGTTTTTCTATTTTTGATCACAGTATTTGACAAATGCCTATATAAAATATGAAGAAATACTAGAGGACAAATGGTTATAAAAAGGTTGAGTGTGACAGAACAGTAAAAGAAAACATTGTTCAGATTTTATAAAAAGTCAGCTTAGGTCGGTAAATTTTCCTAAGATAGATTTAAATGGGTACTCACAGAACCCAAGAAATCCCCACCCTCCCTGCTGATGCACCCATGATATGGCCTTGTAGTCATAGATCAGATGTGCTCTAATTTCTGTGAGACTGTCATCCTATAAAACATCCCTTTTGTCTTTTAACACATAACTACACTGATATTTGCTGATATTTTAGATTTGAAGAGTGACTTTCACACAACACTTTCAAATCAACTAGAGAATGGCAGTTAAGTGAGGGCTCTTATTCCAGTAATTAATTTATTCAATTTCTTAGATTTTGCCTGTCTTTACATGAAATACACTTACTTCTTAACTGCTCCCATTTCTCTTACTTCTTTCCATTCTTCATTCAGTGCAGAGGACAAAGAGATAGAATAGCAGCCACTATTCTGCTTATTTGCAAGGGCATAACTAGGTCTGATCACTTTTAGCTTTGACTCCTACCAGAGAAAAACACAAACAATAGTGTAAAGCATTATACAGCTTGATACGTAAAACAACGCACAAAAGCCACGCCTAAAGCCCATAGGCATACCCTGCATCACTGAAGAGGATTCTTGCTGGAGATCCAAAGTAGAAACTTTGGTATTTGGGTAAACATGCCATTGCTCAGACAAGTAAAAAGTTATGAATCTTTTAAAAAATGATGACAGATCATAATCTTTCTCTAAAACTGTTCAAGCATTATTTAGCCAAGTGAGCCAGAAATGGTTTTGGAGAAGAAACACGCCTGAAAGGATGGAGACAAGTATCAGACTGTCTCACCAGGAGCTGTATATGCTTGTAAGCTTTGAAAATCTAGTCCTTGAACAATTTGCCTAAAAACAATACAGATCTGAGCTGGCTGGCTTCCTTTTAAAGTCCCCACTTTCATGGACCAGATTGATCTGCTGTCTCTTGGCTTTTTACTGGTGGGAACAAAGACATGTAATTTCTGAAGTGACAGTGATGTGGGGTTGGGTTTAGACATTCACTCAAGAGATTAAACCAAGACAACACATTAACTTGCACAGACTCATCTCCCCAGCAGTCTGAGGACTAATTCACCATTTTCAAGCTGTGGAGACCCCAGAAGTACACCTAGAGGTGTCTGGAGGGCCATCTACACAGCTCGTCCTCTCCTGCACTTCCAGCTCAACCGAAAAAAAATGGTTCCATTACTCATTACCTGATGAACTTCCTGCTTGCTGCCCTAGAGACACCACAAGGGCAGAACCTGTGGTTCTAAGCTTACACAACCATGAACTGATCTAAAGCATTGGTACTTGCCACTTACTGATGAGGTCTACAAACTATCCCTCTGTGGACACAATCTAGCTGACTGCAAATTTTTGATTGATATTTTCTGAGCTACGAATTAAGAAAGAAGGTTGACCTAAAATTTACTGGAATGCGTGAATGCTAACCAGTGGCGATGAATGAAGCAACAGCTACACACTAACCTGAATTACAGGCTCATGAGCATCTGAGGTATTCTCTTTTGGCATGTATTGCTTTAGTAGATCCTTATTGTAAGTTATGAAAGAGCTTTGTTCAGGAGAAAGATCCTTAAACAAGGGTAATGCTTGTTTCAAAGACAAAACCTCAGCAAGATCTGGTGCTCTGTTCCTCTTGCTCACACCTGTCATCAGCTCAGTCAGTCTGTCTTCTTCCCATTCTGTGAGCGGCTGAGACAGTTCAAAAAATACAAATTCACTGGATTTGGCTGGAAAAAGGAAAGAATGGTTAATATTAACTACTAGATGATGAGACAGAAACTTGTCTGAACATCCACAAAGGAACTTAAGAGAGACAATGGCGGGAGGGAAAGCCCAAAAAATTACCCTGCCAGGTTCATCACAGGGTCCACCAGCCCATCAAAGTCCCACTTTCACAGACCCAAAGGAGCACAGCAAAATGGCAGGTAGGAACCCAAATTAAGGATTGAGGAAGAGACACAATCTGGGCCCTTCCCAGGGCTGTCCCAGGAGAGTCTCAGCCCAAGGGTCCAGACCCAAAACTCATCAAGATGAGTCAATGCCAGAGCACTTCTTGGACTGAGGTGTACAGCACACATGATGGGACGCAGAGGAAGAGTATTTTGGGATTGCACAGGACTTAATATAGGTTGTTTCAGGAAAGACCTAAAGGCAGCAAAGAGAGGCATTCAAGTAATTCAGGGAAGAAGTAGTGTGCGAAAAGAGATGATTAAGGGCATAGAAAGACCAGTCACATCTTAGTACTTTGCTGGTCAATGCACTTGTCTGGCCATGCCATGAGCATGGAAAAGCACAGCCTATCCTGTCTTCTTATTAAAGTCCTTTCTAACTCTCCCCACTGAGGAACTCCTCTGACCCCTCTCAGGCTGTCAGATCCACCATGATATATTTTCCTCTAATATTAACACACCAATGCTGCAGAGCAGAATCATAGTAACAATTTCCACAATCCACAAAACCATCACTGATTTTTTTCAACAAGTCTTTAAAAACATGTCAAAACATTTACATTACTATGTAAAATTAGAAGGTGTAGAACAGTCAAACATAGAAATTTAATAAAAACTTCTGAAGGTTTCTCCAACAAGAATGTAAACAAGGCAAATAAACCTAAGATTAAAAGATTCTTCACATCTTCATACTCATTTCACTGGAAACTGTGTCTACAGAAGGTACCAGTAGCTTCAATAAACTTGTATCAAATAAAGGTAGCTCTCTCCTAAAATTTCATTCAGTATTTTGCTTCAAACTACTTGTACACCTTATGTAAAGCTATCATTACTTATGACTTTTCTTCATACAGGTGGTGACTGTATAGGGAATACATAGTATTAAATGTCACAGACAAGGCTGATGTCATCTTTTACATAGATGCTATTTGCAACAATTTTGCTTATGTAAAAACCTTGTATGATTGTGCCAATCTGAATATATGAGCCACAGTTATATTCTGTTTTACAGAGCTTCATGCTAGAAAACCAAATACAGTGAGTCTTTAATATCCTAAGACTTAATAGCCCATTTGGCCTTTAGTGAAAATTTTCTTCAATAATATTGCAATGGCCCACTGCAGTCCTGTCAAAGGTCAACTCAATCTTTACTTGCCAAGCCTTTTGTATAGCACATACAATGCTCAAGAGTAAGGATATTTAAAACAGCCATACATATTAAAGAGAGAGATGCTTTGTATGTAAGCCTAGTTTCAGAAGGCCTTCTGACAGAGACTACAATTAAATTGTGTTTTTAGGTCTTTTTATTAAATAGCAGTGGTTTTGAATCACACTATATTAGGCTTTTTCTCCCAAATACAAGTACAGTGAGACATTTTAGAAATGCAAAACTAACCAACTTATCTACACTGGTACAGCCTCACCTTGAGTACGTGCGTACAATTTTGGGCACCACAATATAAAAAAAGACACTAAGCTACAAGAGAGCATCCAGAGGAGGGCCAAAAAGATGGCGAAAGCCCTTGAGGAGAAGTCATAAAAGAAGCAGCTGAGGTCACTTGGCTTGTTTAGCCTGGAGAAGAGGAAACTGAAGGGAGAACTCATTGCAGTCTATAACTTCCTCATGAGGGGAAGCAGAGGGGCAGGCACTGGTCTCTCCTCTGTTGTGACCAGTGACAGGACCTGACGGAATGGCCTGAAGCTGAGTCAGGGGAGGTTTAGGTTAGATATTAGGAAAAGATTCTTTCCCCAGAGGGTGGCTGGGCACTGGAACAGGCTCCCCAGGGAAGTGGGCACAGCATCAAGCCCGACAGAGTTCAAGGAGCATTTGGACAATGCTGTCAGGCACGTGGTGCGATTCTTGGGGATGGTGCAGCGCAGGGCCAGGAGTTGGACTTGATGATCCTTCCAACTCAGCATATTTTCTGATTCTGTGATCTTGAAAATGTTATAGGCTTTCCTCTGCACTCAAAAAACCCCAGCTGTAAAACAACCACTTTACTGACATGCCATATATTAGACCTTTTAATTGCACTCAGGGAAACAATTACTCACATGGCTTGCTGGTAACTAATTTTCCCAACTGGGTTTCAATCTTTTCTGCATAATCAACAGACAACCAAAGAAAAATAATTGTTGAAGAACAGCCACCATCAGTTTTCCACCAGCCAAATCTTCTCAGATCTAGGGTATCTACTGTCAGCTGAATGTTCTTGAGGGACACTGTAGAAAACAGAATTCAAAAGAACCATACTCTTAACAGCCATGGATAAAGTCATACATGTTACAGTGATTACATGCTGAGAGGTATGACCAGAGTGTGTTAACATAGTACTTACAGATTTTATTCCTTGCATTGCATAAAATACTGAGATTTCAATATTTAAGTCAGTTACATCAAACTGTGTAAAACAAAGTTACCGAATTGTAACACAAAAATCTAACCACCTGTATGCAGGATTCTTCCTGAAAAAAGTTGGGGTTTTTTCCTCAAAATAACCTCAGTTATACCTACAAATATGGAAAAAAGAATACTACAAATCATTAATTCCTATTTGCTTTCAGTCAGCTCAACTCAGAACTGCTCATAAACCTTTTCCTACCACATACCATCTTTGGAAATCAATTGAATACAAATCTATCATTATATTCCTCTTGGCTTTAGTCTACTCATACATATTTTTAAACCTAAGGATCTAAACCCCTAATCTGAAAAGTTTAATGTTTCGCCTCAAAAACATGAATAGTCCTATTTACTATAGTTCAACACCTAAGATACGCAGGAATATGGGAGGTAAGACATTAAAATGACAAATTCACATTAAAAGTACAAAAATCTGCTAAGCTATTAATGCTTACACTATACACGCCAAAACTTTTATGTATTGAAAAACATAAATAATTAAAAACTATCTAATGTCTTTGTGAAAGATTATAAATTATTCATAACAGAAATACATACTTAGTACTTTAATTCAATCCTGTAAAGATACAGTTAAGAGAAGGCTAAAGAAAATAAAATTCTCTTACCCTGAAATGGGATCACAATATTTTTCATTGTAAACTGGAATAAGATTTTAAAAAATATAAATTAGTTTGCATTTTACAAATTGATTAAAACAATATGTGGATTTTTAAATATCTGCACATCTCTCCTCATAGTGAAATAAACTGAAAATAATATAGTAGAATCATTCAGATTGGGAAACATCATTAAGATCAAGGCAAATATGCTTAGCTTGAGACTTCACATTGCCTATTTCACCTAAAACAACATTCCTAAAGACATTGCAGAACCTAAACAACAGCAAGAAACTTTCAGAGACGCAATGTACTGAGAAATAAGCACAAAGCTGCAGAACTGCCTATAGGCTCCGTAAAAAGAAGAGAAAAGATGAACACTCAGGACACAAGGAGCTAAAGCAACCTGTGAGAAGCTGTCAGATGCACTGCTTGAAGTCAGGGCACAACAGAAATGGTTCAACACTGGGGTGTTACTTTACATTAATCTTTGAATTAAAGGCCTTTCAAAATTCCACTTGCACTGCTGCTATGTTAAAGAGACTTAGCTAAATAAAGAGTGCTTTATTGTCACTTTGACAAAAGGTTATATATATATATATTAACAAAGAAGGTTTCCCCTCTGTTACCACTAAGGAAAATTTCTACTTTACACCTAAGACCATTGATTCTAAAATTATTTCAACTCATCCTTCAAATTATTTTTGCCTATTAATTTAGGAAATTTCCATGGAATGTTTCTGTAACTGCTGCTTTGCGAGACGTTGAAATTGTTATTACAATCCAAGATTTCAAAATGTCTTACTGAAGGCAAAAGAAGATAGACAGGTTCAAATATTTCTTTTTCTGCAATATACACAATTAGTCTGGTCAAAGACCTGTTGAAACTCCTGATGCTGGTGCTCTATTTAAAGCACATCCTCACTTATGTTTCTGCACCCTGTGAGTAGCATATTGTCTATACACTAATGCTTTTAGTATTGTTTTTATGCTCTTTGAAGCCACAAAGTAAGCAATTTTCTGTTTAAAGGCAAGAGCAGGGTCTGTATCTTAACTCTGGTCATTATCGACTACTTTATTAGAACATGGTTCCTATTTCTGAGAAAAGTAATTGGTCTTTATTTCAAGTGACATTAATTGGCCCTTAACATGGCCATTGTTTTCTGTTAGAGTTCAATAAAAACTTCCTCAGTATGACTTGTGTTCCAGTACAGCATTTATACAGTGAAAACTGTATTTACACGTGAAAACACTGCAAGCAGCCAATCACAGTTAGCTTTTCTACTGACAGCAATCCAAATGTACAAGGCAACAGACCACACACTCCATTGTTTAGCCGAAGGAATTCAATGCAACAATAATAAGAACTCCGTGCTTCCACACTAAGTACCACTGACTTTGTTTAACCAGAATTTCAATTTTTAAATATTCATAAAATATCATAATAGAACAACTTACTCTAGCAGGACCAGTTGATAAACACTTAAATTTCCCAATGTGTAGTCTATCAAATTCAACATCCAGCGCCAGGTTCATCTGTTTTCTAGGTGTGCTTCCACAAGGTAAGCTGAGAGGACACTTATCTTCAATTGACTCTGTTAAAAACTGGAAAAAAAGTGTATTTGCTACAAGACTTGTTAGATTCGCCCCTCCTGTAACCTCGTGAATATTTTTCTTCATGCTTGTAAGAACTGACTCCCAAAGCCAGCTTCCACGTAAAAAATTCATATTGAAAAGCTGTAAGTGTTATTACATCCATTACTGACAATTTCATTAAGGGTCTAACAGTACCTGGCTACACCTCCATTACCAAGGCACAATCTGTGCTCCTGACTTGGTTCTAAATTAGTGAAAACTCAAACAACAGAGCAGCAAAATAATATCCTTCTTTCCCTATCAAAGCTTCAGGATCCAATTCAATGCTTATGATTGAATTGATTCACCTATGAGAAGAGGCAGCAATGGCTCTTATGACTTGTTTCAGGATTACATAGAGAACCCAGATCCAGGTCAAAGCAAGCAGCCAAAATCTAGTCAAGTCCAAAATGGGGCAACAACCTTTATGGCTACTTTTAGATTCAAGTTCTACAGCTTGCCAGACAGGAAAGGGAACTTTACCCTATCTCTGTCTGCTGTCAGCAAAGACCCTTGAACTTCTATATGCACTGAATTAAAACAGAGGATTGGATGACAAAAAACCTATGATCAACATAAAACATTGTGTGAAAACAAATTTTTCCACAGATGTATCTTCATCATGTCTGTTTCTAGCTCACATTACTACTTGATCCTTCCTCTTTTCTGATATTAAACATTTGCAAAAGTTTATTTTCGAAATAGGAGATACCTTGTGCATTGCAAAAACACCCAAGCTTCAGAACCAGAGATATTCTCTGCAGTCTGTACACAATTCCACCTCTGAAATAAATTACTGCAGCTTCTGCTTGTGGCTGGGACCATAATAAACTATCATTTTCTATAACAAACATTACAGAAATAAATTAAAGGCTTGGCATAACAATATATAGGCCAAAAACTGGACTACCTGCTCTGTGTGACTTTTCATCTTGTCTTCTAATTGCTTGGCTGAGAAACAGAAGTCAGACTGCTGGTCTGCTTCTTCATGCTCAGTGATATTATCCTGCATCAGCTCTGTGCATTGTGGTTCAGAAGGTCCATCTTCATCATCACTGGAAAGGACAACTAAAAAGAAAAAAAACAAGTAGACATATACTACAAATTACAGACCGGAGAATATTTCATTTCTTGTGGATTTCAGACAAGTAAAGAATTCTCTCTTGCAGTAAGTGATATTAAAGTACACTGCTCAAACCAGTCAAGATCTGTGTGCATGGAACTGTATGCAACAAGCACTGCTTTGCATCTTTACAAACACCTTTTATCCCAGATCCTCAAAATTATTTGGCTATTAAATGAAACAGGACACAGCACAGCTGCTTCAAGGAAGAGAATAATTTTTCTCAGTTTTAGCATCATTAAAAAGTAAAAGCTCCGTTTTTCCATAGCCACAAAATCAGCTGAAAAAAGAGGATTGGAATTCGAAAATCTTGCTGTCTATCCTGTTTCTCAGGTACAAGACCCTGACAGCAGGCACTGTTCTCTAACCCGTACAATGAATTCTAAGCAACATGATGTCAGTCTCAATCTTTTGTTGCGTGTGTCTCAACTAGCCAGTCATGCTCAAGTTCTCCTAGTACCTAAGTGTACCATCAGTAATTGTCATCAGCACAGACAGTACATACTTGGGTCAATGGAAACAAGTTGCTGATTACCCCTGCAGATTCTGTTCCGCAGCTTGCTCAGGTACTCTGCTTTGTCCATCTCTAATATCCTGATCGTATTAACTTGTGATGAAATTGCATCCTCACTGGTGGCAGAAAGCTGTTTCTTTGACAAATTTCTGCGAGGAGACTCTGAGCCAGATTCCTCTGTGTGGCTGTGAGCAGGCCTTAAGTGCTTGTGGGTGGAAGTTTCTTTAAAGTCTCTCTCGTCTGGACAATCTGGCACCAGAATAGTATTAGATCTGTGATCTTGTCCATCCTCACAGGGTATTCTGCAGCCAGGAGACTGAGTTGAACTCAAACTTT
>WEIT01021267.1:2951-17342 GCA_013389985.1 Dryoscopus gambensis
AGGAAAGGAGAAGGAAAGGAAATGGAAAGGAAGGGTGAGGCATCTCCCCAGGTGCAGCCGCAGCGGTGGGAGGAGTGTTGGAGCATCACTGCCACCGCCACCAGTGACCCCAGAGCTCGGAGGGAAGGAGCGCTCCACTTACTGACTCTGGAGTTGGGCGGGAGCTGCTCGGCTCTCTCGTCCTCCTCGCTGATGCGCTGCCAGCGGTAGGAGATGGGGGCAGTGCCCGAGGCGGAGCGGCACTGCAGGGACAGCTCCTTCCCTTCCAGCATCTCCCCCTCCAGCCAGCACTTGGGCTTGGAGGGTTTCTCTAGAAGGAGCAGGAGACAGGTCATGCAAACACTGCAGAGTTTAGTCAGTGGAAACCCTTCCTTTGGCATTCAAACAGCTTCCAGGAGCTGCCTTCCCTGGAATGCATTAAGGAATCACCCCAGTGATGGTTTTTAGGGGACTAAAACCCCTTCCTTTCCCCCCTTCTTTCCCCTTTCTTTCTTCCTTCTTTCCCCCTTCATTGCCCCCTTCTTTCTTCCTTCTTTCCTTTCAGCTGCAGCTTCTCTTGGGCACACAACAGAAGGTTTTCAGGGGTTTAGCTGCAGCCCCACAGTGGAGCTGGCTGGCTCAGCCACAGCAGTGACATTCTACCCCTCTGTGGCACTTTGCCTCGTGGTCACTTCCATCAGCAGAGCTCTTTCCCCACCTTCCTGTTCCAGGCACAATTTAGGGAATATCTTTCCCTCCCTTTCCTTCTCCAGTTCCTCCTTCCCCCCGCAGCACCTGGCAGGCCGCAGGATTCTTCCACGGGACCACAGAAAGCCGAGCAGCAAGCTGAACTCAGGGAAGGGAAATGCCAGCCCCAGCTGCTCGTTCGTCCCCTCTGCTGGCTTGGATCAGGTTGGGGGGCTGGGACACGAACTGCCCGTCCCCAGCAGGAGGCCTGGGCAGGGTGATGGCCAGCTGAGGTAGAATGTCAGCCTGGTTTGGGTGATGAGATCACAGAGATCGTTTGGTCACACCTACCTCAAACCGGTTCTTTAGGCTCTTCCTGTGGCCTGTCCTTTGCAAAAAAAAAAAAATGCAAAGGCAGACATAAAGTTGGGCGCTGAAACTCGATCTTGAGGTGTCTTTGTGTATTTATACCCTGCTGAAACAGATCTCTGCCCAGGAAGTGAGTCTGGATTTCTTTTTTTTTCCCCTTTGGGAGAGCAGCAAACTGTCCTTACCTACAACCTTGAGGGTGATGCGAGCCCACTCGTACTGCCCGGCGTTTTTGACCTTGCAGATGTACTTCCCTGCGTCGCTGGACTGCAGGGAGATGATCTGCAAGGATGCATCTCCGGCGAGGAAGTTGGAGGTGAAGGAAACACGGCCCTTCTGCTCCTCATTCAGGTCGTCATACACACGGCCTCCGGAGTAGGTGATCACCTGAGGAGCAGAGCACACGCTGAGGTGGTGTTTTATTTTCACACGGAACAACAACTCCAAGTGTTTCCAGGAGCTGCACACCACGGCTAAGTGGCTTGTCAAGGGTCACCCAGGAAGTCTGGGGCAGGGTGGGAAAGCAAACCTGGGTTTCTGCCCGGAGAATGAGGCAAAAAGTGAATTTCTGCTGGAGGTTTACGTTGGGCGTTTATGCAAGTGTCGAAATAGGCGTCAGTTTATGCCGCAGCGCATCAGAGCAGGCTGTGGGCTTGGCTGTGCTAATTTAAGTCACTGCAGACCTGATTTTTCTAAGGGCTAAACTACTGTGTTTTGTACTGAAACCAAGAATTCAAAAACTGGGCCTGCAAAATCCAAGGTTACTTTGAAAGCCTGAAGGGCACCTCTGAGCTTTATCTAACAAAGACTGACTACATCTTAAAAAAAAAAATTCCGTTGTAACACAACACATGTGGATATCAAATAACTTTCACATGTTATGAATCTCTCCAAATCAGCTCTGTTTTCTAAACACTGCTCTTGTCATCAGAATAACTTGCAGAGATCATCACAGGAGCGCTGTTGAATCGAGGGCTGGCGGTGTGAGGGCAGAAATAAAGTGATTTTCTCAGCAAACCCACCGCTTTCTGCACCGTCTCGGAGATGTGCAGCAGCCACTCGATGTCCAGGCCGCCCTGCTCCAGCAGCCCCAGGCGGTGGTGGCAGGGCAGGGTCACGTTTTCTTCGGCCACCCTCTTGAATTCGGTCTGAGCCTCGCAGAGCCAAACAGAGCAGGAAGCTGAAAGACAGATGCCGGCGGTCAGGGGCCAGGCTGCACCTCTGGCGGGGGTTGCTGAGCCAGGATTTGCTGGATTCTTCCTCGTTTTCTCCACGGCATCCAAGCAAACCCCCCAGCTCGGCTCCCTGCTCAGACTGCAGCTGATTAAAGGAGACATCTCCACAAACCCGGGCGTTTTCACGCCGAGACTGAGGCACGAGCAGATGGCTTCACACTCGGGAGCTGGCAGTGCTCAGCGGCACCCACACCCCCTGCACCCTCCGAAATTCAGACAACCTCCCCAGCTCTGCCCTCACCTCTTATTACCTGATTTCAACAGCAGTATTTCCACCCAGAAAACCTTTGATTTATCCCTACATCAGTCTGACAAAGGCTTGGAGTCTCTTCCCTAACTCCAGAGGCTCTTCCCTAACACCGAAGTCTCTTCCCTAACACCGGATGATATTCATGTATTTCAGAAATAAGAAAGCAGCCTGGGAAGAAGAGGGTTAAACTTAAGGTAAGCGTGGACTAAATAGGGTTGGGAAGCATCTTTGAATAGCAACATCCAAAAAGAGTAGGAGTTGTCAAAGACGGTTTGTCAGCATTTAAAAAAGAAAGAAAAAAGGAAACTGCCAAGCGGACCCACTAGAGGGAAGCAGAGCCCTTGGAATGTGAGACAAAATGCCCCAAAACGTGTGTAAACGCCCTAAAACCTGGCCCAGGAGATGATGCACGGCAGGAAAATGGGGTGTTCAGCCAGCGCTGCTGCGTTAGGCACCGTCTGCTCGAGTTTTAATTCTGCATCCATGCTCAAACTGAGCAGAAATCCGCGCTCAATTCCTGGCTTTGCCCATCTCCGACTTGTAAATGTGGACTCACCGTGGAAAGCCCAAACTCAGTTAAAAGTGACCCACAAGATCAGAGGAAGGGGGGGAAAGTTACAGGCACTGGGGTCAGGGATCCCCCCGGTGGAAATCCAAAATTTCCCAACCGAATTTCCGCAGGGCACTGATGCCATTTGCCTTTGGGGTATAAATCTTCACAGGCACTTCTGCAGTTCTGCTGTTCAAGACAAAACCCTAACACCATTTCTTTTTTTCCCTGTGAAATGAAGTGGGAGGAAATATTTTGCTTCCTGGGCCAAATATTGTGAAACTGATGAAAATTGGGGAAGTTTCCAGCACTGGGAAGTCCCTCGTGTGACTGAACACACAATCCTGGGGTGCAGGAGGAGCACAAGAGGTTCCAGTTCCACAGGCTGGATTTGTTCCTACACTTTTTCTATTATTACACTCTAATTATACACTTTTATGCTATTTAAACAGCGGATCCTGAACCTTCAAGTGAAAATCAGACAGAAAATTTACTTCCAACATAATGCTTCCTCAGCTTTTTCAATTTATGCAGGGCCAACTTTTAGAAAATTCCTTCTGTTCCTGCTCCCGTTCTCAGACCTGCCTCTGAGCATGGCCACCCCTCAGCTCCTGGGGTTTGGATATTTAATTTATCCTTCCCAGACACTTTATCAGAAGTTATCACCCATTATGTGCATTAAATACCCAGAATCTGAAGGCAGGTGGAGCCTTGCCAAAGCTTCAGCTCTCCTCCCCTGCCTGAGCTGCTGCCGGTGAGAGCTCCTTTGCAGCCACATTAGCTGCTTTCTTTAAAGGGAAAAGTAATCCAGTTTATCACTGGATTCGCTGGTCTCAAAGCCCCGCCTGCCAAATACAATTAGAATCCCTGCCCAGGACGAATCCAGCTTTTCCCTGGAGCCCACGCTGCTGCGGGCTGCCCTCATTAGCGCCGGCACTCGCTACATTGCTGATCAATAACCTTAATTTAGGCACCACAACACTGGGGACATTCACGCGACGTTTGCAACATTTTCCAAGCCCTGTGGAGCTCTGAGGGTTTGTGCACAACCTCGCAGGTGTTCTGCGTTTTAGAGCTCAGTCCAGGGCGTGGTTTTTAGTGTAAAATTATAAATATTTTGCGGGATTTTGTCAGTTTTCCTTCCTTTCTGGCTTAGACACGCTGGGATTAGCAGGGCTCACGCCTTAGGGTGATTCTTGCTGCTCCCAGGAAATATCTGTGGATCTGAGGAAGAGCCCGGTGCCTATAAACTCATCATCTAAATAGGGACAAAAATCAGGGAGACATCGAGTGGAATAATGACAAATTCCTAGAGCAGCCTTTATTTTGTCAGAGAATCATCAGTAATTCGGAGCCAATTCACCACTGCACCAATAACCAGACTCTCAGAATTAAACAAGTCTCACACACCGTGCAAACTTCTCCGTAACATTTTTGGAAAAAAGAAATTATAAAAAAACCCCCCTGGTTTGGCTCTTTAATCGTTATTAGTGCTTTAACAATGCCTGAAGACTCCCAAGGGAGTTTAAGTTTTGCAGGTTCTCTAGACACGACTCTCACTTTATTTCTTTCCAGTCACCTATACCTGTATGATCAAAAAACCCCCCAAAACAGCCTCTTACAAGGGCCAGGTAGAGAAATTACCCACAAAAAAATCCCAGGAGAGCTCAACATGAGCAAATCTCGCATTTTCCGTGGTTTGGGTCGGGTCTCGCTGCAGCAAGCAGAGGTGAAAAAGGTGCTTTGTGTTTGGATATGTGCTGGAATTTATGGCACACGGGAGAAAAAGGAGCTGGAACCAGAGGCAGGTCCCTTCTAGGTTTTATTACCCAAAGAAGAATAAACGCTGCCCGAAGCTGTCGGAATTTGTGTAGGGGAGACCTTGCAAGGACAGGCCAAATAAATGAGGGGCTTTTAACCATTTCCTTCCCTCCCCAGTTGAAGTTTCATCGAAAAGGCTGCCAGAGGAACCTCTGCTCGTGGCCAGCCCCTTCCAGCAGCACTGGCCAGGGCACGGGGCTGAGTTGCAAAGGGATTTATCCCTTCGCTCTTCCCAACCTTCCCCTCACAGAAGGGTGAGCCTCAAGGGCTGGATCCTGCACACAGTGGATGAAAAAAAGGGAAGATTTTCCCAGAAATGGCATCCAAAAGTAAAGCCACATTTCTGCAGGCTCCGCAGTTCTTACCCAAAAAACCCTCTTCCCCTTTCCACATCCTGTGGGCAGCTCTTTGTGCCGCGAAGGATTCGGGAGTCGCTGCTTTTGGCTTTACTCAGCTCCCGTCCCACGGCTCCAGGAGGAGGTGGGGTTGGTTTTCCAGCTTATTCCAACTCTTTTTTTTTCTTTAAAGCTTTTGGAAGCACTGGCCTGAAGGCTTTGGGTGCAGCACCAGGCTCGGTGGCGCGACTGCTCCCATTGTTCCCAGGACCATAACTCACCCCACACCCTGCAGGCCAGGGACAGCCATCCTCTCATCCCTGCCCATGCCTCAATCTCCAAGGAAAACACAGCAACAAAGATTTTAATCAAGCCCAGAGCCATCCAGGCAGTGCCCACACGAGCACAGGTCGAGCAGGGGAAGGGCTCAAAGGGGTTTTCCGCCCTCTCAGCCCCTTCTGCCTTGCACACATGGCAGGGTTTAAATTAAAAAAATAAAAAATATGGACAACAGCCTGGATCCCTCATGCAAAGATGTCAGTCTTGAGGAATTCCTCAGAACTCATTTCAACATTTTAAGGACTTTCTCATTGTGAGTGCGTGTCATAAAAGGGTTTGAATTTCAGCAGAATCTGCCCTTTGAAATGGGTGCAGAGGGAAGGGGCCTGTGCAGCTCAGCGAGCAGCAGATGCTGAGTAAACCCTGACTGTGTCTGACCTTATCACAAATCACGTCCCTCCAAAGCAGTGTTTTCCTTCCTGAGTCCTCACCAGGACCCCACATTTTCGTGCCCATGCTGTGCTGAAGCCCAGAGCATTTCCACACCCGTTATGATTATAGGCACACGAGCACACACACACATCCCAACATCAAATATACATCGCCAGACAAGCAGAATCAAAGGGAAAATAAATGCTTTGCTGACATTTTTATTTGTAGGCAAATTCACATCCTAAAAGCTAAAGAGCTTCCAGACTTCAATCTTTCATTAGGTTCAGAAGGTTTGAATTAGGGAGCAATGCTAAAAATAGATTCTACTATTTAAAAAGTAATAAGTTGTGCTGTATCACTTAACTGCTGGAATTAGGAGGAGCAGCCAAGAAAAGATTCAGGGAATCAAGACAGAAGAAATGCACAATAATCCTTTGCATGGCCCAAGCCACCCCTACAACAAGCTCGCTCAAGATGTGACTATCCATAATTCAAAAATTTCAGCTTCTTCAGGAACATCTGTGCAGTTTGTCCTTCAGCAACGCTTTTTATAATTTATTTTGGCTTTTGATCAAAGATGACATTTGCAACAGACCATTCCAAGGCCCTGATGCCCAGGGAGGAGCAGGAATGCAACCTGTAATTTTCCTGCAGCTCCAGACGTCGGAAGTGATTCAGGAAACGACCGGGATCTGCTGCTGAGGGAAACTTTCTCCCACACCCCAGCAGGAGCAGGAATTCCACTGGTATCCACACACAGAGCTTGTACCCTGTCCGAACAATTCCCAGCTCACCTGTGAGAGGTGCTCTGCCTGCTTTTGTTCGTTAAGATCAAAATGTTTCCTGGGTGGAGGTGTGACGGGAACAGAACAAGCGCCGGTGTCAGGGCGCATCACGTCCTCCCTGGAACAGGAGCTGTCCCCTGCAGACGAGTTCTCCAGTGCATCATCCTGTGGGATACTCCTAAAAGTCACCCTCGCTCTCTGTGGCTCCACTGACTGGAGATGGGAGCTTTCCGAGAAGGAGGGTTTGTCCCTGCGGTCCTGAGTCACACGCTCTTCCCAAAATCCAGGCTGCTGGAAAAAACACCTCAGTGCATCCAGAAATCTCATATTATAGCTGCTCTCAGCTGGACTTGAACTGCTGAAATACTCCATTTTAGTAAAAATAATCCAAATATGCAATAACTTCCTACTTAAATCAGCCTAGGGAGAATAAACATCCACAGAGCTGCGCCAGAGTGTTCCTGCAGCTGAAAAATCCTGTATTTGCCTCACTTTTTTGTGCTAAAATTGAAGTGTCTGAAAACAGAATGTGTCTAAATTAGGCATGTGCAGGAATAATATGTTTGGGAGTTAAAGACAAAAAGCCCAGGACAGCCTGACATGTTGCAGCTCTGAGCCACTCCCGCACGCCAGGAATTTAGGACGTTTCACATCTGTTGGAGTCTCATCTTGCTGGAGTCTTGTGGGAAATGATTTACTAAGTTTCCCTATGAAAAAGCAAGAGCCTGCCCCCCATCCTGTGCTAACAAGAAAAACCTGAGCGTTTTGCAATCAGCAGATTCAGAATTTCAGCTGCTGGAGCAGGAGGCCGACAACGACTTTTATGGCCAAGGAATTACATCTCGAGTCAAACTTGCAGGGCCGCTTGCGTGACTGGGGAGTGAAACCAGCGAGGTGCCGGAGACACCGCAGACGAGCTCCACACTCGAGTGACTGAGGCTCAGGGGGCCTTAAAATTAAACTCTTGAGAAACCCAACATCTTCCCCCCACCGGTGACAGACACTCGACGGGCACATGAGGGCTTTTATGTCCCCTCGGGCTCTCCTCGGCACTTTCTGCTGCGGGTAAAGCAGGACAGGACAAAGCTGTGCTGCTTTATCCCGGAGTTATGAGGAGAACCCAAAAAGGTCAGCACCCCCACTCATGCTCAGACCACACCAGCCCTAGCAGTTCCCCTGACGGCGTTTCGGGCCAAAATAAACATGGAGCAGTGTCTTCTTACAGACAGCTCTGCCGCATTCCTCGCGCGAGGGAGGAGAGGCTGGAGGCGGCCGCGGTCTCCCGGGGATAATTAAGGGAGCGCAGGCTGTGCTCTGGGACATCTGCTTTCTGTATTCCTTGGCTGGCACAGACACGGAGGCCAAGGGTTGCCTTCTCCCGAGAGCTCCAGTGCTCCCAGTGACCAAGGCCTGGCCCCAGCACGCCGCCTGCAGCCGCCTCCCCTCCGCCCGCCGCGGGTCGCAGGGGTTTCGTTGTGAAGCGAAAGCATCCCAAATACGAAAAAGGCCAGATAAGAGGCGGCTCCCCCTCCCCGGAACGGGCTGTGGTGAAAGAGAGGGGTCAGCCCAGCCCCAGCCCCATCCACACGGCGCTGCAGAGCCTCCGGAATTGGAACCACATGTGCTGAGGCCGGGGGAGGCTGTGCAAACAGAAAGCACGGGGAAAGGCAGAGTCCTGTCTGCGGCCGAGTTTCCAAGTGGTGACGTGAAGCGTTTGGAATTGAGGCTGCAGAGGAGCGAGGAAGGCCCAGGGAGAGCAGAAAACCCAACATTTCACAGAGCAAAGCCTCTGGTTTGCAGAGGTTTGCAGCAGCTGAGCAGGAGCGGGGCTGGAACTGGGCTGGTGATGCTTTAACAACAGAAATACCAACAGTGCCCACCAGTCCTTCCTTCGGAAATCTTGGATGAGTCAGGGAAGGGATGTGGGATGGCTTCACCAGCCCAGCATCAGTGCACGCCCCGTGTGAGTAAATTCACTGTTCCTGGTGTCTAAATGAGGTGTCTAAACCCCAGCAGCAAGGGTCCAGTATTCCTCAGGGGAAACTTAAGGATTCCTTTGTGGATTAAAGACAAGTGAAAAGCTAATCCTGCAGTACCCAGCGACCACATGCAACTAAAAATAAAAAACTAAAATAAAAAGGAAAAATTCTGAAAATTTCTGAAGTCCCTGAAAATGCCAGAGTTAATTTTCAGCACCGACCCACATTGAATCCGCAGTCTAAAGAGGCTTGGGAATATTGGGAAAAGGCATTGAAGCACTCCGTTAGCCAAGGACCTTCCTGGGCAGCCAGCAGCTCTGGATGCGCTTTCCTTCCCCTCCTTGTACTTTAAAAAATCCAGTGCAAGCAGGAGATTCTGGCTTTACATCCCTGGGGACTCCAGAACCAAAAACAAGGCTCCAGCACTGCATCTCCCAATTTAATGGTTCGTGGGGTGCTTGTGCACAGGAATGTGTGAGCTCCCTTTGCCTTTGGTCCAGGCAGTTTTATCAGGGAACTGGTCCAGGTGTCTGCTGTTTCCAGCACCAGCTCAGCCAAGCTTTCAGTGATGCAGCTGGGAGTTTGTCAGTGCAGATCTCAGGTTCCTGGAGGGAAGAAGCACCGATGGCTGTCTGATATTCCCCTTTTTCCCAAGCGTCTCTGGGCTGCTTTGTGTACCTTAAAGCTTTGAAAGCCAGAAAATCAAACATTCCATCCATAAACATCAGAAAATTCACTCCTTTTGCCTGGTTTCCAAAAAAAAAACCCCACCAAAATAAAACAAACTGTGAGGAGGAAGATGGTTTCAGTAATAATTTCTAGGATTTCTTTTGTCTGTGGAATGTTCTTAGGCCTCGGTCTCCCAGGGAATCTCTTGTTGCTGTCAGTTCAGGGACGCACAAATGAAGGCACACAGAAATGAAGTTCTCTGCCCAAGGCAGACACCGAGCAGAATCCAGAATACAAACCCAAAGAGACAGCAACAAAACTGTTTTCAAGGCAGTGTTTGTCCATCAGCTCTTTCCTCACCCATTTCGAAATCCAAGGAGAAGGTTGCATCAGCTAACTCTGGAAACTGGGGAGATTGGAAGAGACTTGAGAGATTGATAAGGATTCCCAATAAAAATGCTGTGATGAGGATTCCCTCTCGTGTTTTTCACCCCTTTGCATCAAGGTGTAAGATTTTAATCAGCAGGCAGTGAGCTGATTGTGCTTTTCTGCTGCTTGGTGTCCCGGAAATCCAGCTTGTTCTAAACATGCCAAAAAAGGGACCAGGAAACTCAAGGTGTTCACGGGTGAGCTGCATCCCTCCCTGCAGCTTTCCCTCAGATCCCATTCCCAGCAGGGCTGGATGCAGTTTTAAGGCACAGCCTTCCCTCCCTGCTCAGCCCATCCCCGTTACCTCCACGGGATGTTCAGCTGTGGGCTCGTAATTGCGCGTAACAGGCTATGACATCTCACTTACCCACTACAAGCGCCGCTAATACGATACAAAATGAATGCCTAATGTATTAACACTCTGTCACTTTTCATCTCCGCTCAGCCTCAAACCCTCGGCCATGGCTGCCCCAAGGCACGAAGTGAACAGCGGCAGCTCCTCCCCAGCACCCCCAGAAGTCTTGTAAGGGAGACATTAAACCCTGCAACACTGCAGGGCTGGAGCCGAGGTACTGTTGGGGACGATGAAACAGGAAAGCCTTATAAATATGATTGCCTGGCAAAAGGTTTTGAGAATATGGAAACTATAAGCAAGATTGAAATGGAGGCAAGCTTTGAGATACCAAGCCTCAGTTACTGAACAACAGGAAAACAATGGTATGGCCGGCTGAAGGCAATCCCCTCTGATTGAACAATCCCCTCTGCTTGCAGGCAGGTCCAAGGGTCAGAGCAGACCCCACTGGCCTGGCAGAAGGGGTCCAAAGAGCAGTTTTAGGGTTTAAAATGTAATGCGGTATGGTAATGCAATGATTCTTATAGGCTGTGTGTAAATGCTATAGGATTTGTATCTTGTACTAGATTGCTTAGTGAAAATCGGAATATTCAGCACAGAAGAAGATTTATTGTATTGTAACGAGAACTTCCCTCTCTTGCTCCTACGCTCCTACCCTCACACTCCTGCTCTCTCACACTCTCTCACTCCTGCTCTTTGGGGCCTGCTCCGAGCTGGGCTGGCAGCTCCGAGCAGGGCCCTGCACCCACGGCCTTTGCAATGAACCGCACGCTCCAGGACCTGACCCCAGAGATCTCTCGTCTCCATCCATCTCCACCGTCCAGCCCACCCCAGCTCCTTCAAGGTACGATCTGCAGGGGCTGAGCACAGCGCTGGGAGCAGCAGCAGCTTCACTCCAGAAGCTCCAGGTCACACTCTGTCAATCCAGGTGTTTGCAGCTTCTTGTCCATTCCACTGAGGGCAGGATCAGTTGCTTGGCATTAATCCAGAGGTGAGAAAATTAAGACACCTCGTTCTTTAATCCTCACACTTCACTGGCTTTATTTTCATGTTTTCAGGAATGAAAATAAAGGAGAGAGGTTTTAATTCTTTTCACTGGGGTTCAGCCCCCTCCCTGCTCTTTCCCTGGGGCTCGGCACAGCCCTGTGCTGGGTGCAGGCAGGCTGGGAACGTCTCTCCTCTCACTTTTCCCCCTCTTAGCAGGGGTTGCAGCATCTGGACGTCGCACTGAGCTCTCAGGGTGGAGGTGGAGCTCTGAACCCGCTTCCTGCACCAGCACTGCCAGTGGGGATTACTGAGGAATGCAAACCCCGCTGGAAAGGCTGGAAGGGATACCTGGCTGCATTTTAGGGAGCTGGAATCACACAGGGAATTCACTGGAGCTCTGCACGCTCTGTGTGAACTCACCCTGCCCTGAGCACGGCCTCACCTCGCATTTGGAGAGGCCCCGTGCTCCAAATGATCCCAAATTTCTTCCCAATAACACTTCCAAGCCAAGGATTGGACTGAACACTGCACTCCCGAGAGCTTGGATTGGCTTTAAAAGTATTTGGAAAGGATTCTCCCTTTCCAAAGGGCAGCACAGCAGCTCTTTAAACTGACAGCGCTGCACAGCTGCTGCAAGTGGTCCTGAAATTCAGGGAAACTCAGACACAGGGAACAAAGAAATGCTGTTTAACACAAAGTACAATAGATTCCTGCATGTTTATATTGGTATATTTATATATTGGTATATTTATATATTTATATATTTATATATTTATGGTTTTGTTTCCAGTGACCCAAGGTGTGCTCATGCAGTGACAAGAGCCAGAAACAAAAGCTGGAGGGGGATTCTGCTCCCCACAGGGTTCCAGCCTGGGAGCTAAGGGCCAAATTCCAACTTCTGGGGCCATTCCACTTGACAACAGCCCACAAACCTAAAAAGGACACCATCATGCACAATAAAAAGTGCAGCAACACTGCTGCAGCCTAAGAAACAGGCTAAGAAAATGAAGAAATATAAATTTTTCTGCTTCTGTCAAATTTCTGGAATATTTAAAAACACCTGGAAAATCATGTTTATTGTTTTTTTTCAAATCATGTTTACTTGTTGGGTTTGGAATTTTTTTTTACTTATTTACTTATAAAGCCGTGCTCTTTCTTTTTCACTTTCAGTGTAGATGCATGAAAATCCTGATCTTTAAAAGTTCAAAGCATGAGTTAAGTCACCAAGTAAGATGCTTGGAAAGGCATCAGCACTAAACCAGAAAGCAGCTCCATTTCCCCTCCCTCAGAAAGATGCTCCAATTACCGCTTTTCAATTCCAGTTTCAGCAGCCTGTCAAAAACGCAGGTGGGAAGACCAAAAATAAAACTTCAGTATTCCTCTAGGTGAAATAAAACCTGCAGGCTGTTGGGGGGGACAGAGAGGGACGATATTGCAGAGGCAAATACAGGCAGGACTGCGAGTCCTTTAAAAGCCTTTATTAAAAGTGATCAGCTTGGGTTGGGGCCCGGCAGGCTGCGCACACCTCCGCTGCTCCCGGCTCCGACGTGGGGGAGGAGGAATTCGGCCTTGCCACTCACAGGGATAAAGCCGGGCCTGCTCTCCTCACAGGGGAGTGGCCAGGAAGGCAATTTCAGCTCTTCATCGGAGGAGGGGTGGTCTCAGTCAACCCTCTTATTGCTTGTAGTGATCAAAAACGAAACCCAAAAGCTGGCCAGGTGATGTTCTCCTTCCAACTGATCGTGTAATTGGGTTGATTTTCTTAAAAAGTTTGTTGGCTCGTCTTTAACTTATTTTTTCTAGGGGTTCATTGCTTCTCCCAAGGGTCCTTTGGGCTTTCGTTTGCATATCAGGTTTTCGGTTTTTTTTTCTTCTCTCTGGTATCTTCAGGNTTAAATAAGGACGAAATATAACATTCAGGTAATGAATAATAAACTACAATGAAATATAAAATGAATGCACAATTGTTAAATTGATAATCTGGTCTCTTATTTATAACACAACCCAATGCCGCCGAACCGCTCTGAACTCATTCCTGCCGGTCACACGCAGCTGCCTCTGCAGCAGGGACGAGGCTGCGAGGGAAGCAGATGTTCCTCCCTGCCCACCACGGGCTCCCCTGCCAGCAGCCGAGATGTTACACAGATTTTTTCATGTTTGCAAATACCAAGGGTCCTGCGGAGCCACCAGATCTGTGAAAGCCCAGGGGCGTGGCTGGGGGGGACCCCGGGCGAGAAGATTTTGAGCGTCGCGCCTGCCAAATATTCCGGTGACCTTTGGTGGGAAAGAGCAGAGCAGCTCCCTGGCACTGGGCCCTCCCCGCAGAGAGGGATGCCCCGAGTGAGGCTGGAGAGGCAGAGCCCTTTGCAAGGACAGGAATTGGGGGTCAGCCTGCTGAGAGCATAAAAAAACCCCCTGACTGAGAGCTACAGCACGTCACAGAGCCAGCTCGGAGTTTCCAGGGTGCTGAGCAGGACGAGGGGTTTGGAGAGGGGGAGGAGGAGGGTGAAAATGGGATTCAGGCAACAGTTGAAGCGTTCTGCTAATTGGATGTGAAAAGGTCAGGCATCTGATCAGGAAACACGCCGGAAAGGTCAGGGGAACGTGGAAGCAAAGGAAGCAAGCTGGGGTGGTTGAGCTCCCCAGTTCTTGCCTCAGTTCCCCAAATTAAAGCTTTGTTGAATCATATCAAATACTCTGCTGCGGTGCAACCTTAATTTCTGCACATTCTTTGCCCCTTTTTGTGCTCTTTTATGGTTTATTAACGGTCATTTTTCTGGCACTTTGAAAAGAAGTGAGGCCAGGAGCAGTGGGGGCTCTCAGGACCAGCTCCACCACCAGGGCTGGGTTTGCACCCTCCTTCCCAGCCCATCTCCCAAGCCTTGAAACCATCACTGGGCTTTTCCCGTTGTCTTGGGCTGCAATATGTAACCAAAAATGTGTATTCTATTTCATCTGTTGAACCGGTTGGAAGATATTTTTTATCTCTTGTAACTCCAGGGGAAGGAGGGCGGGTGCCTTCTGTTAATGGGTCACTCGTTAAAACCAGATGGGGCAGTGCTTCCTTATCTCGTCCTCCCCCCATCCTCCTCCAAGGGGATATCACCTGGGAATGAGCCATTTAAGGCTCTGCTTGTGACCGATAACATCACATCACCCCACTGGGAGATGCTCCACTCAGTGGGAGGAGCCGAAGCCTCTCTACCTGCATAAAACCTGCAGCTCAGAACACCAGAGCAGCTGGTTTTTCCCA
>WEIT01021268.1:0-24419 GCA_013389985.1 Dryoscopus gambensis
ACTACATATCCCATGGAGCCTCGAAGAAGATAGACGACAAACAGGAAGCAGATATTGGGGACTGAGACTTTTGGGAGATGGGACCAGGGGTTTTAAAAAAGGGCGCCTCATGGCAAGGGGGCGGGCTTTTTGGGTGGTTGTTGAAGTGAGAGGGGTGAGCTTTGTGTGGTCGAGGGCTGTTGTTGGATTACTTTTTGTCTGTTTTGTCGAGCAGGATGGTGGACTGCCCACCATCCCCTGTTCCCAGCTGCGGATTAATAAACGCGGATTAATTTTTTTCTGATATCCGGATTTGTTTATAACAGAGGGGGTAGGGGTCCTGGTTTTCCTCTGAAACACCCATGCAGATGGTGAAGGTCTCCCGGCAATGGTGAGTGCTGAAAAGTCCCTGTCAACTGGCAGCTCCTGCAAGCAGCACGCTTACCAGCAGGCAGCAAGGAGAATTTCACAGCAGCACTGAGCCCCTGGGCCGAAGTCCAGCACCAAAAACCAAACCCGTCTTTCCCTCCAAGCAGGGCAAAGACTGCACTAGCCCCAGCTAAGAGACTGTCAAAAAAAACCCCCATTCCCCTCCCCCAAAACCATTTCATTGGTATGTTAAGGTACTTGGCCGTTCCTTTTGTGTCTTAATCTCTGCTATTTTACCGAAGAAGCTGTCCCCCTTGCACCTCCTTGACAACAAATGGGAAGAAATTCCTTTGAGAAAACTAAACCACTAACAGGCAGCTACTCAGACTCCCTTAGTCTAAGTAGAAGAGCTGTTTTTTAAAATTAAACCTGCTTTTTTTCCCTAAGATGCTATTGCACCACCTTATATTTAGTGCTTGTGAGAAATGAGAGGAATAAGGGACTTGTCTTTACAAACAAGCTGTGGGCCTGCTGGTAGGTAAAACTAGCACTGACAGATAAAAGAAACAATGGGAAGGATTCCACTGATTGATGAATGAAAAGAAAGAGATTTGTCTTTACAAAGAAACTGTAGGTCTGCTGATAAATGAAANATGTCCCATGGCCTCTCCCTTTATTCAAATAAAGTGAGAGGACTCCACAGTCTTCTTTTTGGACATAAACCTCTGGTGTTTGTGGATTAATTTTCCTACCAGAAACAAGTTAGTGGGAATTGGCTTTCGCAGAGTATTATGTGAATTGATATTAAATATTATAATGTTGGTGTTGGAAAATGTTAAGATAATAGCACATATTAAAAATGGTTGATGTTGTTGCAATAGCCTGGTTGTGAGGTTGGCTTTCACAAAGGTTGTGTGATTTGTGGGTTGTAATGTGAGTTTTGTGAGTTTGCATTGGACGAACTGTTGCTAGCCAAACTTCTAAGACGCAACCATAAAAGGAGTGAGATTCCATCCAGTGAGGACCCCCACGACCACAGCGATGGAACTGCGCCGGCACCAAAAGGAGTGACATGGGGCGAGACTGTGCAAAACCAAGAGTAAATATGCATAGGGCTGATGCAATCTCAGGGGTATAAAAGGCGGGACCACCATTTTGTGAACGAGCCTCTGACATGTGGCCACGCTCCCAGCGCTGTCCCCTTTTGCTGTGCTGATTTTTATAGTTCTCAATAAAATTCTTATAACTCATTTCCACTTGGGATCTGAGTCATTTATAACACTGCTGCAAGAGAGCAGCACATATTTAAAGGGTTTAGTACCTCTGCAAAGTGTGCAAGCAAGGTGCATGAACAGTTTCTTTTTGATTACCTGTTGTGGTAAGAATGGTATTCTCCAATTTAGTGTTCACACCAACACTATGTGCCACTCACTCACTCCCCCCTCCCTGCTGTGGTGGGGGAGGAGAATTGGAGGCACAAAAGGTAATGAGCACGTGTTGAGATTGCTGGAAACAGCAATGAGATAAGAAAAGTTAAAGTAGTGTTATAAGTACATATTATATTGGCTTTTTGCAAATATTAAAATGAATGCTATATGTGTAATGTTAGAAAACTTTGCTGTATGAATATAATTTTGTTATAATCGTTAAAAGGTTGAATTTAATGCAAAGTACGTTAACTAATAAAAGTGTTTGAGCATGTCTAAGCAATGTACAGGTTTGGTTTCTGCCTCAGAAGGTGACTACGTATCCCATAAAACCACGGGAAAGATGGACAGCTGAGAGGAAGAGGACGCCGCACCTGTAAATCAATGCACAGACCTGGTCACTGCCTTAGGAAAGGACTACACATCCCATGGGGCCTCAGGAAAGATGGACGGCTGACAGGAAGCAGACATCTGGGACTGAGACTCTTGGGAGATGGGACCGGGGGATTAGAAAGGGCGCCTGGTGGCGAGGGGCGGGCTCTCTGGGTGTTGTGTCGGCGTGGGAGGGAGTGGGCATTGTGGTCGAGGGCCGTGGTTGGATTGCTTTTTTGGTCTGTTTTGCCGAGCGGGGTTGTGGACTGCCCACAAGCCCCTGTTTCCAGCTGCGGATATTAATAAACACAGATTTTTTTTTTTTATAGATTTGACCATGTTTATAACAGTTTCTTTTATTTCTGCTATTAACAGAACTTAGAAATAGTAATGTGGTGTGTATATATATATTTCTCAGGCTATAGCATGGTATGTAGAATGCTTCTTTTAGTCATGTAGTTAACTCAGAGAATAATAAAGATGATCAAGAAAATTCCCCATATTCTTGAATTAGCCCATCTGGACGAAGATAATGGTGACAGACCCCAGCGGCGACAAAACGGAGCCAAAGGAGATTTAATCGACAAAACGGACCCACAAGGAGATTTAATCTGCAAGACGGAGCCACAAGGAGTAATAAAATGTTGAATTGATCTGCAAGAAGGAGTGGGGGGGGTGAAACCAAGGGACCACCAAAAAAGGAATGCTTGAATCATGCATGAGGGTCTATGAATATACAGCATGCTGGTATATTTAAAGAAATGTTTTCTGAGTTAAGGTGTGCTCCTGGCTGCAGGCCAAGCACCTGGCTGTATATAATTTTTGTCTCCTAATTGTCTTTTTATTAAACTTTTTACCAGAAGAGTGAACCTCGTTTTTCACAGTAGCAATATTAATGACAAAAGCATACATGAGAGAGGTGAGTGACTCACATGCAACCTGACCAAATCCACCTACCCCAACCCCGGTCCGGATCTGAGCCCATCGGAGTCCTGGCCATACCCTCTCCTGGCTACTGCAAAAATTAACCCTGTCCTGGACAGAACCAGGACATTACCATATTCTTAGCAGCGTTGACAGCCCTTTAAATTAACGTAGCTAAAATCACCTAGCAAAGCAAGGTGAATACATGCCTAAATACAGGGGTCCAAATGCACACTTCTCTATTTCTCCTGGAAGAATCAACATGTTCCAACTAACTCTTTTTCAATTTGTTCTATGAAGGCTATAGAACCATAGAATCATAAAACCCCAAACTTTGGAAAAGACCTCAAATTATCAAGTCCAAACGTCAACCCAGCACCACCACTATGTTCACCACTAAACCACATGCCCAGTTGCCACATCAACACAACTTTTGAACACTTCCCAGTATGGTGACTCCACCACTGCCCTGGGCAGCCCATTCCAGTGCCTGACCACACTTTCAGGGAAGGTATTTTCCCTAATACCCAGTCTGAACTCTGGCACAGCTTGAGGCCGTTTCCTCTCCTGTCCCTTGTGCTCTGAGAGCAGAGCCTGACTTCCTCCCAGCTGCCCCCTCCTGTCAGGGAGTTGCGCAGAGCCACGAGGTCCCCCCGAGCCTCCTTTGCTCCAGGCTGAGCCCCTTTCCCAGCTCCCTCAGCTGCTCCTCATCAGACTTGTGCACCAGACCCTTCCCCTCAGCTCTGCTGCCCTTTTCTACACACAGAGAATGATTTAAGAAATAAAGCTATTTTGGTTTTTGTTTGTTTTTCTGTTTAAGGACCTTTGGCTACAATTAAGGAGATACTATACTGCGGAACAACTGAGCTAAAAAGCATTTCCCACCCCAGCTCTTTCGAAGCCATCAGACCAGGTTGAATAAAGATAAGGTTTGCATGGAGTCAAATGAAGTTATTGCTGCCCTTTGACCTCACCTTAGTAAACAGGTTAAATTCTGACTTTTTCATGGGAAAATAAGAAAAGGCTTTTACAGAAATTACCAGAAGATCTCCCATGTAACAATTTTTTACATATTTTAGAAAATGTCTTTTGGAGTGCAAGATTTAAAATAATCTGGAATTTCCATAATTAAATACATCTTGATGAGATAAATCATGATTGCTGACGATTGTTTGGCAATGCTTTTGTTTATGCTGCCAAATATTGAGAACAACACACTATTTCTGGACAGTGCTCCGTATCCTGTTACCTGGAAAAGGCTTGAATGGGAAAGCTGACACAATCACCTATATCTCTTCTCTTCTCTCAATTTATTAGTAGATGTATGAGATACTTATGGAACACATTATTTCCTATATTCTGGACCTTTTGTTACTGAAGCTTGTTAATTAAACACTTGGATTCTCCATTTTCACAGCAGTTCCCTCACTCTATACCAACACAGAGCAAGCAAATGCCATTGCTTTTTAAATACTTTCCACTCCTATGAGAAAACAGAATAATAGCAATTATAAAATTACTTTCTCTTGAAAGTCTCCAGATATATTTAAAGTCACCAGATATATTTGATTTTCTTTCCTTATAAAAAATAATGAGGATTGTTCTCATGTATGAAGCACAGCAACAGAATGATGTGAAGTATAACAGAAACATGCAAAAATTGAAAAAACTTAATAATATGGTATAAAACCCAACAACCAAAGATGCTGGAGAAACTAAAGCACAAGGTTTGTCTTTTAGCAGAATGCTGGTGGCAAAAAAAGCTGTTCATTAATAGAAAACCTTTAAAATTTACATTTATGATTGTTACACTCAGCATTTCTCTTCTGCGTATATCAAAATGCTATTAGGTGTAGAATGACAGTGTTTAACCTCATTGTGACAAATGAAAATATTCCAAATAAATAAAAATGCTGCATCCAGACACTTAACAGACAATATGTTAAAATATATAGCATTCCCTTCTAGATGGCATGTCTCACCAAAGAATATTTGGTTGTAAATACATATTTTTATTTTTACAGCTACCAGGTGAGATTAAACTTTACATTGAGAAAGTGACAAATAGAAAAAATTATTAATGAATAAAATCATTCATTTAGTCAGATTTTCTTGCTATTTTAATCAATTTATGTAAATAGGGCATTCCTGATAATCTTTTTTTTTTCTAGAAAATAATTTCAGGGAGCTGAATCCAAAGGGTTTGCCAATGAGCCATATGATGGAGAGACTAGCTACAAACAGTAGCATACAGGAGTATTTCTGCCCATTTCAATTTCAGAAGTTACTTGATTCTCAAGGGTTTTCCTCCTACTACTTCTGAAGGAGGACCAGCCTCTGCTGGAACACATATCCATATGATAGAGATTGTGTTCATTGATTTCACAAAGGCAGTGTATTCATCTAAGGTTTGTGAAGTCCCACTAACATTCAAGGAGGCTCTTTCCTTTCTTACCTTTATCTGAGTGACATTTCCTTCAAGTTCTGTAGATGCCTGGAACTTCCACTTCTCCTTGCCCTCCGAAGCCCATGTGCTCTGATCAGATCCTGCTGCTTTGTTCCACATTGCTACTCTTCCCTTGCTAGTTCCAGCTGCCAAGAGACCTGCCATTCACAAGCATTTCAGGCATTTCATCTTGGACTTCAGAAAAACAAACGCACATCAGACAATGTAACAGGCAGCAAACTCTGGTTCTCAGGTACTAAGAAGCCACCTTCCAGCAGCAGCATTTCTTGCCTCACTGCAAACCAACATCCTAGTCCTGTACTGGAGAACTTTTCAGGAGAAACAATGGGAGAAGTTCCACGTGGCAAGGTGCATCTTCTAAGCTACCAGATGAAGTTATTTTTTAAATGTATCAGATAATTACTTCATTTTAACCTTTTCTTAGAAAATAGAACTATTGAATATCCTGAGCTGGAAGAGACCCAAGGGTCATCCAGTCCAGCTCCTGGCCCTGCACAGGACAGTCCCAGGAATCCCAACATGTGCCTGAGAGTGTTGTCCAAACACTCCCTTACCTCTGGCAGCCTTGGAGTTGTCCCCACTTCCTGGGGAGCCTGTTCAGGGCCCAACCACCCTCTGGGGGAAGAACCTTTCCCTGATGTCCAGTCTAACCCTCCCCTGGCTGGACACAGCAACGGCGGTTCCCTCAGGTCCTGTCACTGCTCACAGAAACCAGAGATCAGATCCGCCCCTTGTGAGGAAGCTGCCCAATGGACGGTCCCCTCAGTGTCCTCCAGGATGAACAAACCAAGTGACCTCAGCCGTTCCTCCTATGGCTTGTGTTTATTTTAAAATAGCTGTTTTTGTAGTCACCTTGGGCAACTGACCACTGAAAACAATTCCAGCAGACATCAGCTATGCCTACGCTGGCAAAAAAGGTGGTGCCCAGGAGTAGCTCTGTAGAAAGGATCTGTTGTAAGGACCTGGCATCCACACAATACATGCTGCTAAGTTCTACTTTGCATTAGCTGTAGTGCAGGCTTGTAGACTGAATGCCCAAAACACACTGGAGTGCAGTAGGTGTACTCCAGGGTTACTTGTATCAAAGGGAATCCAGCTCATGTGCCATGAGACAACTCCACAGTGAGTCCAAGTGTAGTTGAGTATCGAATGATCTCCCAACACCTTTAAAGGCACATTTCTGATCCAAACTAAAATCTTCTATATCACATACTACCACTGAGATCCTCAGTCACAAGACAAACTGAAATGATTACAGGGCATGGAAGGCTGAGGTTTGACAAGGTTTAGGACCAGAGATCACCACTGCCATGTTATTTCTCACCTTTAGCACTGCAGTAAGACACACAGTTAATACATTCTCCCCCCTCAAAGCCAAATTGCACATCTAGGGAGAGCACATAGTTCTCATCTCGATCCAAATCCCAGAACCTAAGGCACACAAAACAAGAATGTTAACAATGCTTTTCTTTCCAGGCGTCTTGCCAAACACAGTCAATAGGATGCTGCACATGGCTTTAATTTACTATTTCCATAATACCTAGATCATTTAATTTTTAAAATTAAATTGTCAGCAGCTGCCTCTGGAGTGTGAGTTTCTTAACAATCTCCTTCCTTTTCCTTTGACCTTTTAATCTGCAGCATTTTTAGGGATATTCTCCTATGAAGAAAGAAGTCAGAAGCCAGCGCAGCTTTAAGAAAAAAAGAAAAAGTTGAGGGCTAGTTGCAATTTTATTCATCCCTAATTATGCTTCCTCCTCTGTTTTAAGAATATTCCTTGGTTAGCCAGTAGTCCTTTGGATTCCAGATTTATTTTCTAGAACTGAATATTGCCATAAAACTACTCCTTCTTGATACTTGGTCTTTATTGCATTCTCACAAAATTACCAAAAGATTCTGTCTGATAGTAGCAGACAGAGGCTCAATAAAGGCAGCTACTGATACGAATGGAACATTCCCACCCTCCCAAAAGATTAGAGGAAACAGGTAGACCAGGTCATAGTAAAGACAAGGAAGAAAAGATTGCAAAAAATTAAAACTACAGAACACAGTTACATAACAGCATGGCAAAGCAACACACTTTAAAGGATTAGGGACAGAAGTCATTTAAATCCTTGTCTTATATTACAGTAACAAAAACATCCTGAAAAGTAAGCACTTTTTTTCTGGTTGCTGATGCTATGAGTATCCTAAGGATCAGACAGTAACATTGGCAAGAACAGCAAAGGAGCTGTATTTTCATGCAAAACTGCCAACTGGATTTATTTTCAGAAGAAATCAATAACAGTGCTCAAGGAAGGAACAGGTTTGGGTAGCACTGCCTGACAAAATAAAATACCTAGAAAGAAATTACACCATACCAAATTAGTTTCTGTCCTTGCGAAAACAATTTTTCATTTCATTTCTCTACTTATTTTGACAAACAAAATTAGGAAATATTGGGAGTTTTTCATTATTGGTAAAAAACCCACAACCAACATTTCAGCAAAATACTCAGTTCATTGCAGACTGTAACTTTTAGCTGGCCCTTCCCAGGGGCAGCCAGAACAACTTTCATTCTTACCTGATGACTGTCTCACCTAGTGCTGTAACAACCAGGCTATGGTCTATTAAAATCATGTCTGCAGAATGACCAGTCTTCCCACTCAACTTCACCTGTTAACCATAAGCAAATAAATAAATAAATTTGCAGAAGGCGGGAGGAACATGCTGAAGGACAGTGAGCATCTGAACTGCATGATTTGGCCAAAAAGTAAAAATATAAAAATAACTAGACCTATCTACCTATCTGTCAATTCAGACAGACATATTCAGACAGTGAATTCAGACAATTCGGACAGTGATCACCACAAAATGCATCAAGACTGCAATGTATAAATTTAATAAAAGAAACCCTGTAGTGGGTAATTAAGTCGATAGGAGCAGTATTTTACTCTTGCGCTAGATCTCCTAGAAGTTAATAAAGATTGCTTTAAAGTGTGAAATACCAAATCTTACTTCTAGTCAAACATAGGTAATGATCAATAAGAAGTGGACACTCCTGTAATACACAAGCGTCTGGTCTGTCTTGGATAAAAAGAAAAAAAAAAATCTTCAAAAGTGAAGGTTTGGGGTCTACCACAAGCAGCATTTTGTAATAGCATAGGGCAGGGTGCGAAATTTTCCTCTTTAATTTCCTCTTTTAATTTCTGGAGATCCTCTGTCAGTCTTTCCACTGAGGAGACACAGGCCTGTAGCGGGGTGGAGATAGTTTCTTCATATATCTGGGCTTTGGTAACCCAGTTGTCCACGTTTTGTTCTCCTTCCTTCTATGGCATCACTCCCAATGAGTTAGCATATGACACCAGGGAATGTAGGCTGCTCTGCAGGAATTTCTGCCATATGTTTTGTGTATACCAGATGTCGTCTGGATTAGTAGGGAATTGCTCGTTATTTGAAAATATTATCTCCAGCACAGCTGATTCTCTCAGGTACCAGATACCTTGCTCCATGGTGTTCCACTTGTCTCACTGCACTAAAAGGTCATCTTTCCAAGGAAACCTTTCCCTCATATTTGACAGGAGTTGTGTCCAGAGGCTGAGTGTTTCTGGTCTTTTCCCGATCCCCTGGTTAATACTTGCATCCCAGGACATGGATCCCAGTTGCAAGGTGTCACTACCATCTAATTTCATATAATGAGCCACAGTAGCCCAGCATCAGAGCAGTTGGGTCACTGGGGCCTCATCTGACTGGAGGCTGACATCTTTTCACATGTGTTGCAGCTCGCTCAGGGATAGGGATCAGGTGATTATCTCTGGCCCTGCATCTTCCTCCTGTTGTGAGGGCCCCACTTCCCCTTCCCCTTCACTACATGAACTGATTTGGTCTTGGATTTCTTCTTCTGAATACAGGCAATTGCTCCTAGCACAGGTTGTTCTCATGGTTCAGCTGCAGTTTGAATGGCCATGGTGCCTGTTGCTCTGCTTTCCTCCTCCTCCCTCTGAGGGTGCTGTATATAAACAAGCAGTGTCCAATAAATAGTAACCAGAGTCCAGCATGTTCCATAACTTCACACCTCTCTGGAACTGCCACATCAATTTTCTTTCAAACATCCTGACACTTTATCAGGGCCTGTAGTTGTTCAGGGGTGAACTTCCAAACCAGGAGTAGAATACTCTTTCAAAAGCTGGCCCATTTTCTCCCACATGCCACACCACTAATGACTGTCCATCCCGGGACATGTCTCTGGACAACTTCCCTAGAAATCTCTGTCCTGAATCTTAACATGGTGTAGACTGTGCAGAAGAGATACAGTAGACATATCAATGAGGTCATGCCCTTAACACCCAAAGAGAATTCAAAATTCTCAAAAGCTGTTGTAGCAGATCTGAAGGAAGAGAAGAGGATAAAAGGCTGGGAAAAATCATCCTTTCCTCTTCCCCCCGCAGGCTGGGTATGATGATTAATGAATCCTCAGAAGTAGGAGGCAAGGCCAGGACAGGAGAACATCACTGAATACGCATTGCAAATGACCCCCATTGCCTTTGATGTTATCATGTCATACACTGGTATCACAGAGTACAGCAATCTTGATCCTTCTCCCTGCTTTGAAAGAGATCACCGGGGTGGATACATAGTGGATACATGAGGGTGTATATACAGGGTTAGGTATCACACCCACATGAACAGATCAAGTAACACTGGAACCAGGGAGTTCTCTATCTAAAACACAAACGCTTAGATCAAAGTTATCTTAATCCTCTTGAGCCTTACCTTGGGTGCCAATTAAATATGGTGGTTTAACACCAGCAAAATATTAAACTCCAAATAAGCCATGGCCCTTCTCCTGCCCCTTCCAGTAAGGGAGGGTCACAAGCAGAGACAGATAGAAGGTGTTTTATCCACAAAAAATTAGTTTTATGTGGCTGCTGAGACCAAAACCAAAATGGTGGATGCTCCCCATAGGTTGCATCCATGTGACTTCCCCAGGTTCCCGCATGCTGTTGCAAACAAAGGCACTATAGCAAGAGGCTTCCTGACTCCCAGGCCAAGACAACAAAAAACAATGGCAAACAGACTCCCTGAAAGCTGGGTCATCCAAGACGGGTCACACTGCAGCTCTGCTGGGCTCAGTTCCACACAAGTGCCTGCACCCTCACTTTTACCGCCCTGCCATACTAGGGGTTGATCCTGCAGGTTGCTGCCACTTCCCTGCAATTCTGCTGCACTTGTTTTGGCTTGGCTTAGCTGGAATGGGCTTGGCTGGGCTTCCTTTGGCTGGACTGGGAGCCTCCTTGCTGGTGCTGCCACCCTGCACACATCAGTTCTGTGTTCTGCTGCTTTCCTTTCGGCATCATGTCCCATAGCTGCATCTCAGAGAAAATGGGAGAGGCTGGATGGCAGGGGCAGAAGACAGAGTTCACAGGGCTGATGCTGACAACCTTCCCATGAGAGAGAGCAAGGCAGAATGGTGCCCACTTCTGGGGTGTGCACGTTTTCTCCCCAAAACCAGTGATGATATAGGTGGTATAGAGTAACAACTTAGCTGCACCTACACGGTGCTAAGCTCCACTCCCCTCTGAAACCAGGACAACTGGAATTCCCAATTTTTCTCTAATTCACTAAGAAACTGAAATTAAATGTAAAAGGATTAAGATAGAGTCAAAATGAAAAAAAATTATGAAAAAACAGGAAGACAAGATGAAAAACATCTTTCAAAGTTCAGTAACATATCACTCTATTCCACTTAGATAAGCTATTTTTGCTTCATCATCAAGGTAATATCTGAGAAACAAAAATGAGAGTTGGTTCATTTGAAAGCAAAATAGTGATAATCAAAAAACCCCCCAAAATACCTGTAAAGAATAAATATTACAACTTTACCCTGTAGTATGACTCTTACCTTCATGAGCTCTTCTGCCTCTCCACCAGGAGAAACTGCATGTAAGGACAACTGCAGATTCTCTGTTATTACAAGTAAAACACCTCTTTCTTCTAGCAACAGGAGCTTTCGAACCAGACTGTCCGTGGACAATACGTGCCTTGTCTTCCCTTTCTCATTCACATAGTGCACAGAACCTGTAGCACAAATAAACAAGGTGCAGATTTTAGTTAACAGCTTTTAGCTACAAAAGCCAAAGTTGGTGCTTTCTACCTTAGTAAAACATTCCTAAAGAGCTGAAAAGGTAAAAATAACAAAGATTCTTTCACTTTCTAGTTTGCCTCAGGATAGAGACTACAATAGTTGACCAGAGCAATAATCCAAAGCATATTTTTCCCTATTTAGAAAATCCAAAGGTGAATAATTGAAATAATTTTAAACTGCAAGTAAACTTTCGGTATGAATGATAGCTTCTGAAATCCTCAGTCTTAGAAAAAATCTGTGAAAGAAGAATGGCAGCTAAGAATTGGTTCAATTTACAGCAGAGTTTAGTTTTACAGCAGAAAACTGTGGACCTCAAGTTCTTCACTGTTTAGGAAACACTGTACCACACACCAAATTCAGCTTTAATCCATAATTTCACTGGCAAATGGGACAGTGTTTTTCTAAAAACACTGACAACAGCAACTAATGCACATATCAACATTTTAAAAGCTATTATAATTTAATTAAGTTGTACTATTCTAAAAATCATAGAATCCCAGAATCATTAAGGTTGGAAAAGACCTCCAAAATCATCAAGTTCAACCTTTGATCAAGTACCAGCGCATCCACTAAACCACATCATGAAGTGCCACATCTAGTAGTTTTTGAACACTTCCTGGGATGGTGACTCCACCACTGCACTGGGCAGCCCATTCCAATGTTTAACAACCCTTCCTGTGAAGAAATTCCTCCTGATGTCCAGTCTGCCCTCCCCTGGCACAACTTGAGGCCGTTTCCCCTTGTCCTGTCCCTGTTCCCTGCGAGCAGAGCCCGACCCCCCCGGCTGCCCCCTCCTGTCAGGGAGTTGTGCAGAGCCACGAGGTCCCCCCTGAGCCTCCTTTGCTCCAGGCTGAGCCCCTTTCCCAGCTCCCTCAGCTGCTCCTCATCAGACTTGTGCTTCAGACCCTTCCCCAGCTCTGTTCCCTTCTCTGGACACACTCCAGCCCCTCAAGGTCTTTCTTGTCATGAAAGGCCCAGAATCGAGGTGCCTCAGCAGCGTGCAGCACAGGGGATGGTCTCTGTGCTGGGCCTATGAACACACTATGGCTGATCCAAGCCAGGTGCCATTGACCTTGCCCACCTGGGCACACCTGGGCTCAGGTTCTGCTGCTGTCACCAGCACCCCCAGGGCCTCTCCTGCTAGGCATTTTCCAGCCACTCTCATCCATGCCTGGAGCACTCCATGGGGTTGTTGTCACACAAGTGCAGCACATGACATTTTGCCTTATTGAACCTCATACAATTGGCCTTGACCCATTGCATGCACGGGTTTAGGCAGTGAAACCCCCTACAAGCAGTACAGTTTTTTGCAAGTGGTATTACAAAAATCACCCAAACCAGTGTCATCAAAATCTGACAGATCAAGTCACATCCACATAATTTCTTAGTAAATCACGGTATTATATCAGGGTGACATTTTACACCACTGCAAATCAAAAAAACCTATGACATTAAATATCATCCTGCCCCAAAAGTTTAAGCAGAGAACACAAGTGTATAAGAATGAACATTAAGGATCTGCACTAAAATGTTTTACCCAAGAGATATGATCTGATTAAAAAGAATGTTTAAACTCCCAAAATTCTTGCAAATATATTACCATCCCCTACATTCCAGCTATATAAAAAATAATCTGAGTCCTGTCCCACTGCTTTATTTTCATCCTGAAATAAAACACTGCATAGATGTCTTCATCTTGTTAAATCACAGGAAAGTTTGGGTTTGAAGGCACTTCTAAAACTAATCTCTTTCTAACCGTCTTGCCATGGGCAGGGACACCTTCCACTGTCCCAGGCTGCTCCAAGCCCCGTCCAGCCTGGCCTTGGGCACTGCCAGGGATCCAGGGGCAGCCACAGCTGCTCTGGGCACCCTGTGCCAGGGCCTCCCCACCCTGACAGGGAACAATTCCTTCCCAATATCCCATCCATCCCTGCCCTCTGGCAGTGGGGAACCTTTCCCCCTTGTCCTGTCACTCCAGGCCCTTGTCCAAATTCCCTCTCCAGCTCTCCTGCAGCCCCTTTAGGCCGTGGAAGGGACTCTGAGGTCTCTCTGGAACCTTCTCTTCTTCAAGTGAAGACCCCCAGCTCCCCCAGCCTGGCTCCAGAGCAGAGGCTCCAGTCCTTGAAGCATCTCCAGGGCCTCCTCTGGGCTCATTCCAATACCTCCATGTCATTCCTGTGTTGAGAACCCAAGAGCTGGAGGCAACTCTGCAAGTGGGGTCTCACCTGAGTGGGGCAGAGGGGCAGAATCCCCTGCTCTGCTGCTGCCCATGCTGTGGGATCAGCCCAGCACACAGCAGGGTTTCTGGGTGCCAGCGCACACAGCTGGGCCATGTCCAACTCTCACTCACCGGCACCCCCACGTCCTTCTCAGGACATTTGTGACTTATGGCAGATCACTAACTAGATTAAGAACTGAGTATGAAATAGACATGCTCAAACCAACCTCAGCAATGAGGCTGCTCACAAGGAACAGTCAGTGTCATTTGACTGAAATTTGAGAAGTTTGACAAGGAGGCACAAACCAAGGACAGCAGCCGCAGAACACAGAGCCTGTCCCTAGATGGGGCTCTGCACCACCACAACAGTGGCTTTGAAGGTGAGGACGGAACGGGCACAGCTTCCCAAAGCTTCTCTCTTTATACTTTTACAAAGCGCCCTGTGTCCATTTTCCATTTAAATGGTTCCTTTCTAGTAAAGAGGCTTGTAATTCACACATCAAAAGAAGGTACAGTCTACTGCTCTGCAAACCAACCACGCAGCTCGCCCATGACACTCCTGCAAGCTGTGCTGGTGCTGTGCTGGTGTAAACAAGGGGTGTCAGTTTTAGTAAAACACTGAGTCAAATTGTAACTGAACTGCAGAACCAGCATAAGTGAATTGTTTTCAGAGCAGTTAACACTTGAATCAAGAGGACTACTCGAATCACCTGCCAGAAACACCCATTATGCAACTTCTCACACCCATTCTGGCTTCAGTTCAGAGACAGCAAGTTAGAGAGAGATGGCATCATGCGAAGAATTGGGGTGGGAAGGAAATTAGCTTAGAGCAAACTAGTATCCAGAAGACTAAAAGGGATAGGAAAAGACAGGGAAGAGTAAAAGTCAAGGAAGAGGAAAATGCAGAGAAGAAACGGTACTAGAGAGAAAACTAAAAAAACAGATTCTCAGACATTTTTTTGCTTTGTAAGACTGAAGCATCATTTCAAAGCATGAGAAAAAAGTGAAAAGCAAATTCAGAATTTATTTTAAGAAGTATGTTTTAGCAGAATTTGCCTATTTATAGAAAAAGAACCCACAACACATGCATTATTTTGAAGCTTTGCACAAAAGCTAATTTTATCTGCACTATGTGTTAGAGATTGATCTCCTCATACTCACTTCTTCAGGACCCTGACTAACCCAGTACCTCTGCTGTCCTTGTGAACAAGACCACCCTGAAGATTATAAGATTTCAATAATTTTATTCATTTCTTACCAAACATTCTGCAACTCCTATGAATACTCTACCCCATTGAATATATGAATATGAGGGATATATGAATATACCCCAGATGTTGGATATATGAAAACAAGACTATCATGCACTGAGCTATTTTGAAGCTCTAAGGAAACAACTTCCCAGCCAAATAGAAAAGTGGTTTTGCTCTTACCATCTGTCAAAGTGATAAAGAAGGAGAGTCCTTCCTGGACTGCCGTTTTCAGAGGTGGTCCCATTCCAGCTTTCTTCCAGCTGAACATATCCAAGGCTTTCTCATCACCACTCACAGCTGCTTTTGCCAGCTGTACAAAGTCCCTGCAAACAGAGATACCTCATTTCCAATTCTTTTCATAACAGAGTAGTTTCAGTCTCAAAGAACAGATGAGTAGTTAATAAAGCATATCGTATATAGAGAATAAAGATGTTTCCTACACTGATTGAAAAAAGGGCAAACTCAGAAAGATACCAAACAAAATTTTAATATTAGTATTCATTTGCATTGTTGCACCTTTTTTTTTCCATACGCACCACTATTTTACAGAGATGTGAAACAGAAAAGCCCAGACTAGGAAAACTCTTCTTTTTTACTACAGCTACTTCCTATTTCTTGCTTGGAGAGGAAAGAAATAATAATGTTTGCGAACTGACTTTTAATTTAATTGTTTTTGACAACGATATAATTGTGTTTCCAGTGTGTTTACGGCTTTCCACAATCAGCAATATTGCTAATTAGAAGAACTAAGACAGAAGAATCAACAGCAACAGACAGAAGATGTGGACAAGAGAAAGAAGATCTGTTGCTGCACAAAGGACAGAGAGCCAGCTACCAGAGTGGGAGAAGAGCTTGGAAATAAAGGGCAGTTAGGAGAAGAACTTTTTAAATATATTTTAAAATAGTTCATCTGTGGGTAGGACTTTCCTTCTGTGGAACAAGACAAAGACCTGGTCTAGCAGAGTTCTGACAGGGCCAATACTCACTCGCCAGGAGGGGGTGGCCAAAAGACACAGTGACACAAGCATTTCCCATATTCCTGCTTAACCAGGGCAGGACCCTGGACTCTGCCTCGATGGTCCATTTTCCACAGAAACAAGACACCATGCTAGAAAAAGACAAGTTAATTCATTACCCTTTGCATACAGATGAGAATCCAGACTCCAGGTACTCACTGCACATAAAAATAAACGTTTTACTGACAGAGCAACACCGTTCCTTTTGTTTAGCTGACATACAATTACTCCCACTTGAAACTAAACCACAGGGAATCAAAGTTATCTTTAACACTATATTATTTGCTTACTTAAAATCAAATTATCTAAAAAAAGCTTGTTGGTCCTATCCATTTTTTGTTAAATTACACTGCCAGAGCAATTAAAGGGAACAGTCTTGGTTTTCTTCTGCAAGTAGCAGATGTAAATATTTGTTTTGATAACATCCTTTCCATGTTTTTTCTTGCAAGTAGTCTGATAGCGTATCTTTTAGCAATTGAAATAAAAGACAGTAGAGCATATGCATCCCTCAGTAAGTGCATATAACACTGATGTAGATGAGCATGAGTATATGATTAGACACGTGAAATCACAGGATGCAGAAAGACTAAGGGGAGAATTTCTGAATTTCTGGAGCTTTCCTACTCTGTCAGAGCAGACATTCAAGAATTTACTTTTAGAAAAAGAATCTAGTAACTAGAATAATCATAGATGCTAAAGAAAGGAAGTCTGGTTAGCTAATTAACTCAACAGTGGTCAACACAGGCCAGCCCTCAAGCCTGGCACAGGTGCTGACATAACTCACACTCTGCCATGCCACCTCAGGAGCAGCAAACCCCTGGTGACTGGAAAGAACAGAGGCAAATTTCAACAAATTGACTTACACTACATCCTCACAGATGGAATGCTAAGATGATTATTGTTGTTGTTATGCTAGTGCTTATGAAACCAAATTGCATTTGGGAACCTTCCATATAAGCACTACATGAAAAAACTCAGCAACGATTTTCAATATCAAGTTCAATCTCATTTTATTTCATTAAGATAAACAACAACAAAGTGGTATTAGAATTTGCTCTTTTTTTATTTATTGTTTTCAGTGAAGTATCATCCTTCTCCTAGAAGTGAAAAATTGGTAACTGTGGTCACTTACTCTTCCCAATTCTAACTAGAAGCCACACGAGATGCAGCTGAGGCCTTCCAAGGTAACACTTCCTTCTCTTCTTACTAAGATTCAGCATTCTAACTTCTTTTCAACAGTAAGATGGCAATAGTTATACCATCCAAAACTGTTATATTAAGTGCAATGAGTCTTGCAGCTTAAAGAATGCCACTCAGCTGTGCAACATTGACACTGCTGTAATTGTGTCCCAAGAGGACACTTGGAGTTCATAAACTGTTTGTTAGTTACCTCCGAAAATCACAGGATCCTATGAAGTTGTTGGTTCCTCCTCTCACCCTTCCATCAGCTTTATATGTCACAAATTTCCGAGGATCCCAACTAAAATAACCTGCACCATTTATAAGTAGGAGGAAAAGCCTGCAGCTTTCTAAAGCTGCTGGCCTTCCTTCCATCTCATTCTAGATATTCCAGCATGTATCCAGATAACCTACTTGCAAACTCAGTTCTTAGTTTGGAACACACAAGATTGGCAATAAAAAGGCTTACTACCTCTCCTAAGTGTCACTGGAAAAGATGCAGAACTGGTCTGTTTTCAAATGATATTTTTAGAGGACACAGGACATTGACCTTATCATCTATCTAAATGTCCTTTCCAAATGGAGATATTCTCTGATTCTATCCTGTACCTTCCCAATCATTTTTAAAAACCCAAAGCTTTAGCTCCTTGGTATGAAAGCTATTTGCCTTACAAATAGCCTTTCATCATAGAAAGCACCTAGATCCTTTGTGTGATCAAAACGTGGAAATCATCCATGTTATTTTTACTTAAAACAAATTAAGAGCTTCTGATTTTCACAGCATCCTATTCCAACTTTATGAAGCTATTTTCAAATAATTTTTTTGCATTTCAAAATGGCAGAAATCCTAGTGAAGATAGAATCATAGAATATGCTCAGTTGGAAGTGACTCACACAGATCATCAAGTCCAACTCCTGGCCCTGCATAGACACTCCAACAATCCCACCCTGTGCCTGACAGCGGTGTCCAAACGCTCCTGGAGCTCTGGCAGCCTTGCGGCTCTGACCATTCCCTGGGGAGCCTGGGCAGTGCCAGCACCCTCTGGGTAAAAGAGAAACCAAATCAGGGTCCAAATATTTATCTTCTTTCTACAGGTTTTCCTCTAATATGACCAGACCACGATCCTGGCAGCACTCACCTAATGGAAGTTTCCTAAATTTAAACCCTCATGGGAAAAATATTAAAAATAAATTTAAAAACTATTGAAAAAGATGGAAGAAATGAAGCATATCTACGCTGCACCTCAGACCATAGCATAGTGACACCGGTTTGAAATCAATTTGAAAAGAACTTTGTTCATAATGTAAGCTCTGTCTACATTAATGTATTGTTTCATGATTAAGGCCTCAGCTACACTAAGATGTGTCCATCTTGTGCCTGGGCAGAACTTTCTCTTTTCTAATCAAGAAGAGGACAAATTCTTTTTTACTCAATTTTGAATACTCAATTTCTGTCAAATGCAGCAGCAGAACTTTACAAACAATGAATTAAAATCATATTTTCCTCTGATTTTTAGAGAAGAATTCTGACATATAGGTAAGAGCAGAACTGAAATTCTTAGAAAAGCTCAAGTTTGTATTAGAGAAAACACAGAAAAAACCACCTTTTTTTCCTTCATTTGCTGACTCAAGAACTGGCAAAATCAGAATCTTCTATGCATACTTAATCCTGAATATTCAATAGCTACCTTCTCACTTTAGTATATAAAAGGGCAACCAGCTTGTCAAGAAATAGAGTGTCACATTTCCCAATACAATCAATTTGACACAATTTTAAGTCATTAATAAAAGCAGAAAAAGTGAGATTAGCATGGGTTTCCTCTACTTAAGTGAGCACTGCTTTGCACTCACTGTGGATGAATATGTTGTAACTGGCATTTGTTTCTCAACATATAGGCTTCATTCCTGAGTCTGCCATAAAATTTGTGCATGGAGAGGAGCAAAAGAATTCAAATTGTCTATACCTCAGTTACTCCATCAATGAAATAGGCTTAAACCTTCATCAACACTCAGCACTCACTGATATTAGACACACTTTTATTTAAAGAAAAACTGTAGAACAGCAATTCTTATATTGTAGAATAATATTGTAGAAAAAGTTAAAACACTAAGATTTGATTTTATTCCCTAATAGTTTTAATTTGTATCTAATGAAAGGAAACTGTTCTCCTACACAACTCTTCCTTCCCCACAGATCTCCATTCCATGATCCTTTCCCATTACAGAGCTTCCAAGACCATGTTCCACATCAAAAACACATGTGGCATTTCAGCTACTCACCCCATCCCCAGACACAAGGCAGGTTCCACTTGTACTCCAGCTCAGGACTGTGATTCTGGTGCAGTGATTTGAGGGTACAGTGTGCTGCTCCTTGTCTTGCTTGTTCAGTATCAGAACTTCTCCTGTCTCCCATCCTGATGCCAGAATGGGTCTGGAAGGGTGCCAGGCAAGCAGTGTGACCTGAAAGCTTCTCTCAACATGGGAATCAGACACATGTTCTCCCTGTAAACAGAAATCAGTGTGAACTCAGTCCAGTGGAAAATCAGCAGCCAAACCTGCAGATTCACAGCCCAGTAAATATCAAGCTTTCTCTCCTGTACAAAGGATATAAGAAGGCTTCGAGCATATTTCAAGGTAAAAAGAAATTCCAGCTATTGAAAAAGAATAAAGCACATCACTTAAGGACATAGAATAATCTAATGTTTCAACAGCTCTTAAAGGAAGATCCTCCTTTGGGCATGGTTTGCAAGAATATTTCATGTGAATCATTTAACCTCTCTATGTATTAATTTTTCCAATTGTAAAACTTGGATGACAATTTTTCAGAATACACTTTGAAAAGTACACATTTTATAGGCTACTCGTATTAACAGACTTACATGTTTCAGTAAGTCTGCTGCTAGATACCTTGTAGTGCTACTTCCCCAAAAATTATGAAAACCAAAGTCTTACACAAGGCTCTCATGTAAAAGAGTATGCAAAAGAAATATCTGTCTACAGGCAGAAACTGTACTAGTTCCTACTCAAACGGAACAAGCCGAGTCCAACAAATCGGTTCAGTCTCAAGGTAGTGAAATGATTTGTTTAATTTCCATTTCTTAGTATGTTCTATTCACTTAAGAGTTAAAAAGCAGCAGCATGTGCTCATTTACTTATAAGCCTGAAATTCTCACACTATGAGAAGCAAAAAGCAAATCAGTAACAATCACAAACAAAACTTAGAGGCAGTAAACATAAAATTTCAAAGGAAAGATCAATTTAATTTATTACGATCCTTTTAAAAATACATAAAATGAGTGGCTGACAAATCTGTCATGCTCTAGATAGCACAGGACATAGAGAGTAACTAAAATCTAGACAGATTTAAGGAGGATAAGTAAGCCTGCAAAAATAGAGATTAAAAATGTGAAGTTTTAAATTAGGACAATGATAAAGGTTGCTGAGAGAAGCTGTGACTTCTCATACACCTCTCACATCTCTGGAAGTGTTCAAGGCCAGATTGGATGGGGCTTGGAGCAACCTGGTCTAGTGGAAGGTGTCCCTGGCCATGGCAGGGGGTTGGGATGAGATGATCTTTAAGGTCCCTTCCAATCCAAACTGTCCTGTGATTCTGTGACTCTATATTGAGACCAAAAGCAAAGTTGCTTTTTCGATTTTTCACCTGTTCCAGGTAGATATCCACACAGCCCCCAGCTGTTGTGCTGATGGAAGCAACTGCCAGGAGTGGATGAAGTGGGTGCCATGCTATATGGGAAGGGGAGGCAACAGAATCAGGAGCATCTGTTCGATGATCCACGTACACAGCCATAACAACAGGAGCTGTCACAGACTGCACACCTGTACAAGGAAAACAAACATCTCTAACAGGTGTGCTTATGTAGATAATACATACACACTACATATATGCTATATTATATTTAATTTATGCACTATATATAATGATATGTAAGGTTAAAACATAGGGGGAAAATAAAACGACAGCATCATCTTGTTACACATGAGAAAGGTCAGAGTGGTATTTTTTTTAAAAAATGGAGAAACATTGAGCCTCCTACTCTGTAGATTCACAGTGTGCATAGGCCTGTACCAGTCTTTCACCAGTGGCTTGTGCTGGCCTACTTCAAAGGACTCTGAAATAACCCAGGATTTACCGGAAACTCACTTCCAGTACTTCATATCCAAAGATGTTAATTAATGTACAGACTGAACTCTTTTATGTTGAAAAGTCTCATGTCTGGGCTTTCAAAGAGAGTTTCAACAGTTGCCACCACTTCAGAACTTGTACTGTTGAAATTACACAGGATTAGTTTAAATCACACTATCTGCTACTTACATTAGAACTGCTACCAACATTTGAATGAAAATAGTAAGTGCTGATGTTGTATAAAAAAGAACATGAGAACAAAACCCTTTTCAGAGTGGTGGGTCAGAAATGGAGGGTGTCACTAATAATCTGTAATAATTTATACACAGAGGTGGTCTTTGGGATTTGTGTCATGGGATCCAACCGGCTCTGTTTCAAAAGAAAAACAGCTGGAGCAAAACACCTCAAAGTACTAACAAATAATCACAGAGTCATAGAATTCAGTGGGTCAACTGGTCAAACCTCTCTGCTCATGCAGGGTCTTCCCAGAGCACATGGCATAGAATTGTGTCCAGACAATTCTGGGATATCCCCAATGAGGGAAACTTCACATCCTCTCTGGGCAGCCTGTTCAGCGCTCAGTCACCCACACAGTAAAGTAGTTCTTCCTCATATTTAGGTGAAACTTCCTGTGTTTTAGTTTCTGCCCATTGCCTCTTGTGCCATTGCTTGGGCCCCACAGAGCAGTGCCTGGTCCATTCTCTGAGCACTCCCTGCAGACACTGACAGATACGGATGAGGTCCCCTCTCAGCCACCTCCTCTCGAGGCTCAACAGGCCCAGCTCCCAGAACTGGACACAGTGCTCCAGATGTGCCTCACCAGGGCTGAACAGAGGGGCAGGATCCCTTCCCTGAGCCCTCCTCACACAGCCCAGGCTCCGCCATCTCGGCCGCAGGGCACATGCCTTGGCAAGGACTGCTGGTGACCCCCAGCTCCCTCTCCGCAGCGCTGCTGGCTAGCAGGGCATCCCCCAGCCTGGACTGGGGCATGGGGTTACTCCTCCCCGCGTACAGAACCCTGCCAAGACCTGGGGAAAATCAAAACCCCCAAATAAACCAACACAAACAAACACACACAAACACACTTTAAAAAAAAAAAAAAGGAAAAAAAATAAAAAAAACCAAGCAAGAAATATTTAAGACTCCTGTGACATTTAAGGGGAAGAGATGTTTTCTTCTGCACAGCTAAACCATGAGCTCAGAACCCGCAGGCACAGCAGTAAGATTTACCTAAGCCACTAGGATATAAAAAGGGCATGAACAGACTCTTCTTTTAAGACCTCTTTTCTTTAAATCTTCTGTCAGAGTCTAAAATAACTCATTTGCTGGGCACTTATTTTAGAAAGGTGGGCAACCCTGTTCGGTAAGTTGGCAGTTCTGTGTCTTGCCTCTGACACATACAAGGAACAATATCAACTACTGGATGTGAGAGCAGATGCAAGAGCAGCCAGCCTAAGGACAAACAATTTCATCTTTCAACAAGATCCAGTCACCTTTATCTTTACAATCCTTCAAAATCCTCAGCATTCCCAAAGTGGCATTGAGTGACTCTAGTTTTATCGCCATGCAAAAAAAAAAAATCCAACAAACCATTCAAATAAAATTTGGAGTGTTTTTCATCTTGATTTCATGTATTTTAAAAGTTTTCTTACATCTCCAGTTCTGTTCTAGAGTTCTGTGCCCATACTACTACTTTACTCCTTATTTTATCTGTTTCATTTTCTCTAACAGAGAAAGGATTTAGTCCATATTTGACTCTAAGCTTTATATGGGCTCAAAATGTGAAATAATAAAGAATTTCGCTTCAGATTAAAATAAAAATATAAGATGCCTAAATGAAAACAAAACCATATTTCATATGAAATAACAGTTTTATCACACAAGCCATACAGCTGTAATGTCTTCTCTGTAGCAACCATTTCTGATTTTAAGTGTTCCTTGCATTTGTAGTCATAAGTATTCTTATTATTATTATTATTCAGATATTTCAGTTCCCTTCAGTGACAGAAGTAAGTTTATCGAGCTTCCAAACTGCATCTCTTGATCAGCTCACTAATTTCACTTTTGGAATTAATAGACAGCAAGAAAAATTTTTCAATCAATACTGTGTATATTTAAAATGGCAGACTGGCACTTACTAAAACAAGATTCAGTGATACTGTCATGTAAATTATGGACAACCCCTGATATAAAATACTCTTCACCATCACAGTAACTACATAGAATTGTGCAGCAGACTGCTGTACACAAATAAATAAATGGCTTACATAAGTGGATTACTCACTGGTGTAGAAATAATTAAACCAACATTCATTTCCTTGCTGTGATCTTGGGAATTCATTATTCACATGTTTACTGCTAGCTCATGTATTTACACTGTAGCTTTGACAGCTGCCTCTTCAAAAAAGTCTTCAAAGAAAGAAAAAGAAAGCCAAGTAACACTGCCTCTACAAACTATTCTGGCATTGCATGTTCTATTTTTTCAAGGTTTAAAAAAATAAAATTTCTGTAAAAGTTAACTATTTTGTGGCTTGCAATAGAACATGACCAAGCTCCCATACCTGATCTCAATAATTAAATTAGATACATCTGACAGACACTTTTGAAACAGCCCACAGGCAATTCTTAAAAATGGTTAAAGCTCATAGAATCACAGCATGGTTTGGGTTGGAACGGACTTTTAAAGCCCATCTCATTCCACTCCCTGCCATGGGCAGGGACACCTTCCACTATCCCAGGTTGCTCCTAGCCCTGTCCAACCCGGCCTTGGACACTTCCAGGGCTGGGACAGCCACAGCTTCTCAGAGTAACCTGTGCCAGGGCCTCACTCGCCCCCAGTAAAACTTTTCTTCATTATGCCTAAACTAAACCTAACATGTGCCAGTTTAAATCGTTAGCCCTTCATCCTGTCAGTACAGGCCCTCGTTGTTGGGAAGGATGAAACAGG
>WEIT01021271.1:0-13810 GCA_013389985.1 Dryoscopus gambensis
AGACAGGTACAGTGCTACAACTGTAAATATACTTCTGATTCCATTCTGAGCAGGACATGAAGCATATACCTGCATAGTGTTTTAGTTCAGATAAGGAGTATACTTTTCGAGCAAATCAGACAGAATGAAATGTATGAAATACCTGTATTAGCAAATAGTGTAGGACACCCAGGAATCAGCATGCAAAGTGGAGTAGTGCAGCTGAGAATCTAATGCAAATACTATAAATGTTTTGGATGTTTTAACTCGATGAATGTTGCTGAAGGTCATGGAAGTTTTTAAATTAGTTCTAGTCTTGCCCTTGAACTGAAAANTCTTGCCCTTGAACTGAAAATTGTTAGCAGCGCATTTTCAATATAAAAGAACCAGACTGTAATTTCTAAGAGTTTCTGCAATGAAAATCAAAGCTCAGTAAATGGACAACAGGAAGAACTGTTTAAAAAATGCATTGCTGGTTCAAATTAAAAACATAATGGTCATGTACTTTTGGTGAACTTCAGTATGCAACAATGAGCAGTGTCAGAGCACATGACATTAATTTGTTTTCAATTAAACTAAACTGAAGGTGTTGTACAGCAGCCTACTGCGTGCATTCCAGCTGAAAATAGGCAATCAAACCATAGGACAAAAATAGAGCAATATCCAAAGTAATATACAAAGTAAAAAAGAAATCAAACCAAAGAAAAGCCCAGACTCATGAGTATATTATGAATAGCAAACCTTGCCTCCAATGCCTCACTTTGCTGAGATCCTGTAGAATTCCTCAGCACCTGATGGAGTAAGGATGTTTGGTCAATCTGTAAACAATATATTGTAAAACACTCCAAGATAATTCAAAGTAATATCCTACCATAAGAACCAGATTAGAGCAATCCTCAAACCATGTAAGAAAAACGTTTTCCCTAATTACAGCATGTTTTCAGTGTGGCACAGAATATGGATGATTTAAGGTTCAGGGAGGCAATACACACTACTTTGCCTTTACTGATAAACAAAGGTGAGCTAGAGATATCTCCCTGGCCCCAGGAGCAGGTGACACTTGCTGGCTTGTACAGAAATCACTTACAACTAGGCTCCTTTCTGACATGTTGCCTTCTCCACAGGTGTTTGGAGTCAAGATATGAGCCAGATGACACTTCAGCAGAATAAATGACTGTGCTCACTGTATAGTTTTACTTTAAAGAAGAGATGCTGGGAATTAATTCCAAGATCTAAATTCCCAGCTTCAGCCTCCTTTGATTGTAGCCTAATAACAGCGACTTTTTTCCATTTCTAGTAAAAGGCCATGAGCTTTTTACTAACCTAATAATGCAAATTCTTCTCTGGACTTGCTTGTCTTTTGTTGGTTTTAGCTTGTTTTAATCATTCCTTAGGGATGAGGTGACTGTTGTCCATTTGTTTTAAATTAAAGTCTTCAAATGCCATCTATATTGAAGGCCCGACAAACTGAAATAAACATTTAACAGCAAGCCGCCCTTTCTGTCAACTAAGGTTGGGAAACGCTGTTGTACAAGTTTCAATTTTTATCTGGGAGACCATGAGAGGGAAAGTGCGTGTGATATGAAAACATTTCCCTGAAAAAGAGAAGATGTAATTCTTGCTTAATGAAAAAAGAGGAAGAAGTGCTGGATACCACAGTGTAGATGAAATTACTTCTCAAATTCTTTTGTAATTCTGGATTGGGAATGATTATTACTCTTATCCTGTTTAATGGAAAGGTTTGGCCACTCTAAAACAAAGTACATGTAGAAATTATAATAAGCAATGAATGACTGGGGACATAACATTTTATGCGTAGAAAAAAATACCTTTCTTGTCAAAAACTAGGAAGGAATATGATGTTATGTGCTTTAAAGGAAAGTACATATATGGATAAATTTTAAAGCAAAATATGTTAAATGCATTTAATGGTGATTTTTAAATAAATATAAAAACATATACATATTTCTGGTATGTGACCCAACAACAAATTTTAGCTATGGAAGCTCTGACAATGATATCTCTAGGAAGAGCTGCATAAAATAAAAGTCATTCAAAAAAAAGCTCCTGCAGATCTAAAAAGACTAGGTTAATGCTGGCTTATGCCCACAATACATGCAAATAAGTAATTTAAAACAGGAAAACAATCTTCACTCATAGATAACTTTAACCCACATTTTTTCTCAAAACTTCTCAGCAGGGTAGGGGAACAGGTAAGAAACAGAGGTAGGGATTTGAACAGGTCCAAATACTGATGAATGATTTTATTACCTCTCTTAGAGAAATCTCTGATCATTGTATGCTGTCATTAATTCTGTCCTGAGTCTTATAGTTATCCTTATTCATTGCATAAATGAAAATTTTAATATGGAATGTAAGATTCTGCTCAAGAGGAACCAATTCAGGAAATACAGCATCTGGAATGCAGCTAAGCACCAGGATGCAAGAGTAGATTCAATCAGCAGGTATTCTAAACAGCTTAAAAAAAACACTGGCAGGAGAATGGAAAAATTGAAAAGGGAATTTATCTAGCTAGGGATGAAACTGGAATACCTTTTCTCTTTGATGATGAACTAATGAAGCAATTTGTATAGTTCTGTGGAAAACTGGTTCTGTTTTAATGTTCTCATTTTTTACCTTTGTGTATCTGGTACAAGACTGTCATGATCGAAACAATAATTTTGAGTTTTCTTATATTTGTGCATGGTTGAAATGCCTTTTAAGTTGTTTGTTGTTGTTGTTGTTATTGCTTTCTGAATCTTTTTAATTTGTCTGTGCTGCTGCATCTGACACAGATAACTGCTCTATGCTTTTCCATGTCCTTGTGTGTATCTTACCTTTCATTATATTCTGCTTACTACACTGCTACCAGATAAACCAAGAGATTTCAGCATACTGAAAGCACTACTTGGTTCATCACTACAGATCTACAGATGTAAAATGTTAAAATTTAAAGCAATTTGGTTGTATAAGAACAATTTCTTCCTACTTCATACATAACTATATAGTCTCAATTTTTATCTGTAATAAAATTAAAGAAAAACGCTTGTGACTCTTGTTTCTTGCACATAGTATTTTTTGCACATACCTGACTTCTCCCAAAGAACTTTGTTAGGCTGCATACCTGCACACACTAAAAAAGGAGCACAAGGACACAGTGGAAGATGGGGAAATCCCAGGAACTGCATCAGGAAAAGAAGACTCAGGAGAACCTTAGCCCTAGTGTCCAGAGGTAACTCTCATGTTCTAAGTCAAAAGAAAAGGTTCTCCCATCATTTTACAGAATAAGTGGGAGTGACTCACTAACTTGGGGATTTGAGACACATGTAGGGAAAGAACATTTGAGGAATATGCTAATTATTCTGGAATGTTTAGAGAAGGGAAAAAACAGAGGGGAAAGGGAGGAATCTCAGTGGTTTGGGGAAGAACAAACATGAGAAAACAGAAGACTAAGGGTATAAAAGGGGGTGGCTGAAGTAAGCAGATTGCTGAGCAGTACACTTGTCTGGCCACATTCCATGCCTGAGTGGAAGTATCTTCTAACATATTATTAAATTCCATATCTAGTTGTTATAAGCCTGGTCAAAGGCCTCTCTCTTCTGTGTGCACATGTATGTAGGGTGGGAGCGGCTGGAGTTAGATCAGCGGCCAGAGGCCTGAGTCATGGTGGTGCCAGCAGCTGGAATGAGTGCAGATATGCAAGTAGGCATGTGGACACTGGCAAAGGTCAAGCTGGGATAGCCAGGAAGTAGTTGAGAAGGTCTGGGAGCCAGGGAAAGGGGTTTTTTTTCAAGGCTGATACTACAGAGGAGGCTGGGTGTCAGAGGCACAAAAGGAGTCCTGGCCAGCTACTGTAGAAACTGAGGGGTCTGGTGGTTAACTCAGAAATATGATTGTATGCACATGTGTGTGTGTGTGTCCCTAGATATTAATTACTTCAGAAGAGCAAGGATCTGGGATAGGCTCCTCGATGGACAGCATACCCAAGCAAGTTATTGAGAGGTCCATTGTCAGTGTGTCTCTGTGTGTGAGCCTCTGGCCCTGGGTCTTCCTGTGTGCAGGAGATTGCAAATGGAGTGACTGGGAGAAAAGGAGTAGACACTGATTTAAGTGGGCGTCTGAGCCAAGATGCTGAAGATGTTCCACATCATACATATTCATATCTATGTACATATGCATGTGTATATGTGCATTTATCTCACAGAATATGCTGCACCAGAAGGGCCTCTAAAGGATCATTGAGTCCAACTCCTGTCCCTGCACAACAACATCCCCGGGAGTCTTTGAACCTGAGAGTATTGTCCAAAGTCTTCTTGAACTCTGCCAAGCTTGGTGCTGTGACCACTTCCCTGGGGAGCCTGTTCCAGTGAAGCCACTCTCTGAGTGAAGAACCATTTCCTGATATCCAGCGAAACCTCCCCTATACAACTTCAGACCATTCCCTTGGGTCCTGTCACTGGCACCAGAGAGAAGAGATCAGTGTCTGCTGCTCCTCTTCTGCTTGTGAGGAAGTTGCAGGCTGCAATGAGGTCTCCCTTCAGTCTCCTCCAGGCTGAATGTGGCTTCCCGTCAAGGCCCTTCACCATCCTCACTACCCTGATTTGGATGCTCTCTAATAGCTTAATGGTTTTTTAAATATTGTAGAGATTTTAACTGCACACAGTATTCAAAGTTTATATATTTATGTACATGTTTATAAATATGTGTTCATGTGTTTTTATACATAGACAAAAATATATCTGTACATGTGTATATATATTTTTTTCCCACTAACAGACCTTCGTCAAATTCAGCCAGAGATGGGATCAGGGTGTAGACACTGGTGCACTTTGTACTGATGTGAGTTGAGTGTGCCTGTCTGTGTTGATCAGTGTGGCTGACGTGTGGCCATGTGCACATACACTGAATATCTGTGTTTGGTGTCTGTGTGTGCTCAACCTTGCTATTGTTTGGACCAGTGCACATGGAGCTGCAGCAACTTCACTCTGTCAGACAGCTGGATTTGGTCTGTCACTAACAAACACATGATTTTCCAGCACCAAATGTGGTCCAGGATTTGCAAGAAGAGGAAATATGGACATCAATGCACTATGGATAATTGATTTTCCAGTGTAGCATCTTTATAATTTACCAATTGTCCATAATGAAATTGTGATTTTTGCAAAGTGTTGTTACATTTCAAAACTATTCAAACTTTAAAATGAATACAGTTCAGATTTTAAAGCTCACAGTTTAAAGTAATTCATTTGAGGTTTTGTCAATTGGCTTTTATTTAATTTTTTGAGACTATAAATACATGTTTTTACATTGCTGATTTAAATCAAATGATTTTGTTAAGATCTTTTAGCCATTTGGCTAGATCTAACAAATTGACCAAAACAAATATATGATATATCTTATTCATTATATAAGACTTGCTGTATTTTTATCTGTGGCTTAATAACATAATATAGTGTTCAGAGACTGTCAATGAAGTGCCTTAAAATGAAGTTAATTTTGTCATAGACATATTTTGTTGCACCAGAAAATAAGCCTGAGAATGTGAAAGTAATTTTCTACCAAGATTCACACCATCAAAATATTTTATATAATTAAACGAGAATAAAATTAGAGTGTGGATACAGTCAAATAGAATTCATATATGATTAAACTGTGACAGAACTTTAAGCATACTTTTCCTCTCTACTCACTCAGATACGATTACTATAATACTTACTGTTAAAATAATATTTCATTTTATTTTCATGTTTTAAAGCCCATTGTTCTGATGGTATATGACTTCTGAGTGAACCCAGGAATAAGACTCATATTTAAAGCATTTTTTTTCATGATGTTCTTAAGGACATAAAATGCTATCCGTTCTACCACAGTTAAATTTTCTTCATGAGCAAATCTACTGAGAGAGTGGGTGGCTTTAACAAAGTTATTCCACAGTAGCTGAAGTCTGCTCCAGAGATAAAACTGGCTCCTTCACTAGAATAAATGTGGTCCACATTTTCACTGAGTAGGATATGGAGGTTCCATTCTAATTTATTTCTTTGTTTTTAACATCACTTTGAACTCTTGATGTTAAATATAACACAAAAAGCACAACAAACCACAAAACACTAATAAACACAGAAAAAAAATCTCCCCCCCAAACCCCTCCAACCTAAACAAACAAACACAACAAACAAACAATAAAGCTCAAACAGAGAAACCCTTAGACCCTATTTTGCACACATACCCAGACTGGCTGCTAGGGTAGCAACCAAAATACCAGTTGGCTTTCCTTAGTCATTTACATCATATTATCTGAATTAGTAAGAGATACCACATTTTGTCCAAAGGTTACAAGTGCTTTCACAGTATTCATATTATTGTGAGAAAAAGGAACAAATATTTATTCTTTTGGTTCATTTGACATTCCCAGGGAGCAGCAGGAGTGGATTGCTCCAGAAAGGCTGGAGACCAGGAGCCAAGAGTGACAGCAAGGCAAGTAGGGCAGTGCCCTCAGCAACAGTGACACAGACTGAACAAGAGCAGAGCGGGTCTGGTGATGTCAGTCCGGTTCAACCAGCAGCTCTCTGATTTGCCAGACAAAACTGCAGCAATGAGGTCCGAGGTCACCACAGGTAGCCATGTCAACATGTCAGGATCACCATTCAAGCTCAAGTGCAACTCCGGAGCTTAGGGAGGAGGGGAATCAGATCCACGTAGTTACACAGGAGTGTCATACCATAGCTGACCTTGGACACCAGCAGCTAAATCCCTGTGGGAGAGGAGGCTGCAAATGAGCCTGTTGCACTCAAGGCTGTGGCAGACGTTTTGAAAAGAAAATAAGATTAAATGGAATATCAGCATCCAGGCAGAGCAGTCATGAAGGAAAATACAACCCCAAAGAAACCTAGGAACTCATCATTTCTGCTCTGCCAAATTCTGGGGATCTTTTAATGATGTGATGCAGCAATGTTCCTAAAGCTGTTGTTGAGAGGAAAGGTCTTGCAGCTTCCTTTACAAATACTAAAATACTTCATTTGCATTGGAAAGAAATCAAAGGGCCTCTAGATATCCCTTGGATGGCTGTAATGAGAGTTGCCCTCACAAGGAGTTTCAATCAAAATGTTGTTGCTTATTTCCCTAGATCCACTGGGAAAATCTTTCCTTCACATCAGCATGACTTGGAGATAGCAGAAAGGCTTCTGGGAAGGTGGGAAAGATTGATGCTGCTAAGTGTTCATGTAGCACTGTTATTATTGCATTTTTCTCATTAACTTCCTTGGTAACAAATTTTAAAATAAAACATAATCTATTCTTTTGGTATTCTCACCTAAAAACACTGCATTTGAATCCAGCTAAGCTAAATATTGTGTATCTTTGGAGTAATATTTTTGATTAGGCAAAAGATTCATCCATCATCTGGTTCTGATTTAGGGAAGTGAGGAGCTGAAGTGTTAGGAAGCCTTGCACTCATGAAGTGGTGTGATGCTGGGGAATTATTTAACATGTAGCATCTTTTCTCAAGAAAAAATTCTTATTAGGTGCTGTGAGAGAAGGAAGCAAAGGGGCAACTCATTTCTCTAGAAAATCTGCAAAATTTTTCAGACATTATTTATTATGTGTAAAAAAGAGAAAATTCACCACTTATGGCTAATTCCTTTATGTTTAAACCAACCATTTAAAAGCGTATACTGAAATCAGTAAGTAATACATTTATCATATATTTGAAAAAGGAAAGAAACAAACTGAAAATAAAAGCTATGTATGAAATCTTTATTCACTTGCTTAAGCACAATTTAACTTACAGGGGGAAAATATTATGAATGGAAGTTTGACTGCAAATGAAGGAATGCCTAGTTGGAATGGCAGTGTCCAATATAAGTCAGTTCTAACTGGCTTGCATATATTATGTCTCATAATCTTTTAATAGCAATAAATTGTATTTTTAAAGTTTTTAAGCTCTAAAAGAATAAAGTATTTATACTAAGATTGTTTCGATACTTAATGACATCTAGCACGAACTTCGACAAGCTGACAAAACCCCTAGAACTAGAAGAGCTCTGAAGGCATGGTTATGGTCTTGATTCATATACCCTACTATATAAACAATAACCTGTCCTTTTAGTCTATTGCTGCATGCTTCTCAAATACTTCTCAAATAAATACATAAATTAATAAACTTTATAAACTCTTTGAAGCAATAACCAAGCATTTCAAATACAATTCTACTACAATTCTGCTATTAACATACTAATATATTGAAAAAGTCCACACCCGATTCTATGGTATGAACTTTAAATCTAACCAGAAATGCAAATATTATGAAAGGGTTTGCTTTTTAAGTATGTTCTTTATGGCAATTAGAACAAGAATTAGGCAAATCCACCACAAGAGAAATATGTCTTCATAAACAGGCACAGGTGAAATGATGAATTAGATTCTTAATAATTCCTGTCATAAGATGAAACAGGAGAAAATTATAAGTATACTTTAAATAATAATAACAACAACTACAACAATAATAATAGTAATAATGCCAACCTCCCAGTAATAATTCCAATAATACAGGTTAAATACTTCTTGTTTCCAAAGAATAAAGAAACAAAGAAAAAGCATCATGAAACTTCCAATGTCAAAACATATGATTGCAAAAGTAATTATAAGCTGTATTAACAGGTCTGCATCTGTTTTGATTTGATCTATATTTTTATTTCTTTATCTTCTCAGTCACTTTATTTGCAATAGTAATTGAATGAAGTATTTGAACCAAATATTTAGTCATTTTGCCTTAAATAACTGTCTTTATTAATGAATATATTTTAATCTGCTTTGTTATTCTGTATATAACATCCACTGAATTACTTCTTATTATACAAAACAAATGTTTTTGCATAAAAATACTCATTGACATGAAAGTGTCTGTCTATGGAAGAGTTTTTTGTGAACATTAAGAATGAAATGGTATATCCTAGGAGCTAATAATAGGTAATGAGGGACGGATGTGATTGAAAAATAAGTAATTTTCTCATATTGGTATTATACATGTCTTTAAGTAGAACAGCCAATTATGAGAGAGGAGCAAACAGTTTAGTTCTCAGGACTGAGATACTATTTCTACTATAACATTACATGAAGCTGCATGAAACTTTTAAAAATTAATTAAATTCAACTATTTAATTTAGATTAAATGTTTATTGTACACTTAATACATAACCTTTTAAATTAATTTAATAAAGCTTAAAAGTAATACCAACCTAATCTATTTTCCTCAAAATTAACCCAACCATGCCAGCAATAAATGTGTGCCTTTGCTCTGTAATTGATAAATTAAACTTGTAAAGACTTTTAGGATTTAACTGTTGTTTAACAAAATAACTGTACTGGGTTGATTTGGTATCAATTAATTGCCAAAAAATAATTAGTGTGTTAATTGACATTTATTTTAGTATCGTGGTAGTTATCTAGTCAATTGCTAATTAAAATAGTTAAACCATGCCTTTCAATTTATACGAACAAGATTATACTTTTATTACCTACTTCATTTTTAGGTAATGATAGGGCAAGTAAATTTATGTCCCTTATTTATTGAACCTCGGCAGTAACAACGGATACTTTATTAGCAGTAAGACATCCTTTTATCAAGAGCACATTACTGCTGTGAGTTTGGCATCACGTGTACTTTAAAACTGAGGTTTGCATTTGTACATGGTCGTGGTAACTGATGCCTCTTTGTCTTGATCTCTTCTCTTCTCTTCTCTTCTCTTCTCTTCTCTTCTCTTCTCTTCTCTTCTCTTCTCTTCTCTTCTCTTCTCTTCTCTTCTCTTCTCTTCTCTTCTCTTCTCCTTCCATAAAATGCTTGCTTTTCTATTCTGGAAAAGATGGCAGCATGCCTGGTACAGCAGGATGCCACAGCCTGTGCATACATCATCGCTGTGTGCATATGCCAAGGGGGAAGGCAGGCGCAGCAGCTCAGCCTCCCCAGGCCCTGGGGTTGCTGTCGACTGCAGCTCACTCAGACCTGGCCGTGGCTCCAGCCCTGTTATTAGAGGCTGTATATTTTACTGGACAACTGGACAGAAAAAAAAAAAAAGGCAAGATTTTGGGCATCCAAGCCCTTCTTCAGATCTGAAATAGAAGCAGTAAATTTAGGAGTTAAATACAAGGGGGTAACAGCTCAGAGTCTAAATAGGTAAACATCAGTTAGGCAATTTTTGAAAGAAAAGACAGTTCATGTTAAAATGAGATGAGAGGACAAGAGAAGAAAGCAAGAAAAAGTGGAAGTAGAGCAAGGGTAATTATCTTCTTGGACAGAGGAGAGTTTGAAGCAGAGGTAGTTTGAAACACTGATAGATTAGCGATAAAGGAGAAGTTAATAAATAATCAATTGTAAAACAAAACACTAGCAGCTTTCTGTATTTTGTACTCAAAAATAATGAATCTCTGAGGAGAATTTTTTTTTCTTTTCTCTTCTAAAACTGAGTGTCCAGAGATGGCTTGACTGTTTCTTTGAGAAGTATGTATGTCTTGACAGTAGTCTTTCATCGACAACAAAAAAAATTCGTATGAAACGGTCAAAGTGGTATGAGGTTTCCTTGAATTGTGGCATGCAGAGGTCATTTATGATATGGTCATATTTTACAGAGTATGGCATTAGAAAATAAAAGTTAGAAGATACTGCCAGCACTTTTGATCAATGTAAATAGGATCCAGGCCTCAACTTTTATTATATTGACATAAATATTCATCATAACAGCTGAAAATTTAATGCTAATAAGTGCATAGAAAAATTTCACATAAGTAAATGTGGAAGGGATTTGGGTGGTTAGAACGCTCATTTTATTATTTTCGTCTATTGCACAGATTGCTAATCATGTATGAAAAAAATCTGAAAATAATGTTAATACATTAGCAAAGGGCATCTTTGTGTAAAATCACATAATAATAAGGAACTTAAAAGGAAGGAATTATGTTATCCTGAATACCAAGGACAAATTGGTGATCTGATCTAGAGACCTGCTGACCAACAGGCTAATTATTTTAATAAAGATAGCATTGGCTGCTCAGATCTCATATCTGTTTTCATAAACATGCATCCATCTTGACAGACAAGCTGTAATTTTGATTTTAGGTGCAGCAGCAGTTTTAGGGTTTTTTCTTAGTTTGGAGTGTGCTTTTTGGATAGAAAGATCATCTCAGAAGTCCCAACTGAAGACAAGAAGAATAAAAATTTTATGAGGGATGGGGGGAAAAGTAAATTCATTTAGGAAAAAGAAAAGCCTTTTTCTTTGGGGATATTTTAGGGTTTCTTTGAGTGGACAAAGATTATTAATTTAAGATTATGGCTAGGTGAAAAATATAATGCACATATTTTCCACTAGTCTTATGTATATCCTTATTACTTTTAGGAGGCATGTTTATATACGGTGGTCCACTCATCTTAACAACTGAAAAAAGAGATATAAAAATATGACAAATTTTTTGTTTATTTCATATATAAAGCTAATAACACTAATAAGAAAAACATTGTCATGAAACTTTGTTTGTCGTATAATATGAAAACATTTAGTTGGATTATGTTGTTTTTATTTTTAAGATAGTATAGGAAATTTTCCATGAGGTTTTTTTTTATGTTGAGTCTCGATAACCTTAGAGTAATGATTACAAGATTTAGCACAAAGAATATGCAGTGAAGAATATTATGGTCTCTGTGAACAGGAAACTGTTATTTGTCACAGTGTATGCTACGTGCACGTTGAAAATTTATATGAATAGTTAAACAGAACATTCAAAGCAGATCATGGGAGAATTGTTTAGCAACCTGTGGCTGAATGCTGTATAAATAATATTGCTATAATCTTTTATGTCCTCTCATGTGTTTGAAGTGGATACACAGTCTTTGTTTATATGCTCCCTTACAAAATGCATCATCTTGGGAAGAAAGATTTTCACTGCTTAGTCAAGTACCATTGTCAGCAAAGGGCTAAAAGCAGATAGTATAGTGATTTGTGGATTACTCAGGTTCTCTTTCAGTAAGTGTCAGTAATTGAACAGCTGTTTCCTATGCATACTAAAGTTCAGCCAAAAGGATTTGTCAAGCAAATCATCCAAGAGAATATTTCAGTAGCTGATTCTCAAGGCAAGAAAAACTCAAGTGAACTGTGCCGGATGCTAAGTGTTGGGGAAAATGTTGGGATAATCTAATTATTATTACGCAAACTGGAGGGAAAAAAACCCTGACACTGTAACAGCCAAATTATGAATGAAGGTAAAATGGCTTCTTTTTTCCATCAAGCTTTTTCATCCTGGATTTAATGGCTTTCAAGAAAAAATATGTAAATTGTTAATATACAGTAAAAAAACCTTTTAAGCTGTTGAAGAGTCAATAATACCAACTCACAAAAATCTTTATTTACCTAGCAATATATTGCTTTGTTCATAGTTTTACATCCAGTAAATAAGGCGCACCTCTGTAACAGCAGAACTGATATTGGTCTTACGAGCAAAATATAAATCTGAGTGACATCAGTATGTAACTGGATTTACAAGGCAGTAACTTTTTTTAATATCTATGACTATTCCAAAATAGGAAAGATACATCTCAGTTAAGTATAGTTATCAACCAAGCAAATGGAGCATAACCAGTTAAGTATAGTTATCAACCAAGCAAATGGAGCATAACCAATTTAAAATATGTTAGAAATTAAAAGTCTAATCCCAAATTACTTACAGGATCAAAAATCATGGTGGACCATGGACAGAGGGAATTTAGCAATGGTAAAACCAACAGTGTCAATAGTTCAATACAACAAACGTGAATGTGAAGGCACAGATTCATCCCAGTCTTCTAAAGTGTGTGATGAGTCTGTGAAGTGGTAAAATAAAATTGCAAATTTTATTTGGTATATGCATAGTAAGAGGCTTGGCTATGAAGCTGAGAAAATTCACATGAAATAGCTGTCAAGCTATGCTGCAAAGGAAAATAGAAATGAATTTTTTTAGAGAAGGTACTTGTAATTATTATTTATATGACATCACAGAGATGCAGTAGTTACAACAGATGCCAGTTTAAGTCCCCAGATCAAATGAGGGAACTAATTTGTAATCCAAGCTTTACTTCCAGTAATAACTGTTGCAGGAAAAAAACATCTGTTTTACCAGAAGGTCAAGGGAGCAATGAACTTGAGGTAGTTTTATTGCCTATGGGTAGTTTTGGGGTTTTTGTTGTTTGGGGCTTTTTTGTTTGTTTTAATTTTGGCAACATTTTGTCTTCTGATTCCTATTTGCTTTACTCTGTGGTAGAGTTTTTTGGTTGGTTGGGTTTTTTTTAATGTTTTTATTCATGTTTGACAAGACACATTCATTTGAACAGAACTATCTCTTCCATGCCCTAAATTTTTATTTTTACTCCATTGTTTGGCTGGCAGCTGCATCTATAAATATTCAAAATTAATGCACTCAATGCATTAAACAACACCTCCTGTATAAAACATTCCTGACAATAAATTATTATTTTCTTGTATGTATTAAATACTCAGAAATTCATCTGATTAATTTAATTAATATCTGCTTTGTTATTAGAGACAAAAACAAGCAAATAAGTAAATAAACAAAATTATATGGTCACTGATGAAGCCCATGCGTTTAAAAATTCAAACAAGTAATTGTTTTTCTTTGACTTAAAGAAAGTTGTTGTGCTACTAAAAAAACCCATGAATTATTATAAAATACTCTAGGCCAAAATAATATATTAAATCAATTATAATTTACAAAATTATAATCCAGAAGTAAAACTTCAGAAGTAACTCTGAAAAAGTTATAGTTCTACAGTTATGGAAAAATGAAATGCAGGACT
>WEIT01021273.1:0-27529 GCA_013389985.1 Dryoscopus gambensis
TCTCACGTTTGAGAGCCCACAGCCATCGCCTGCGCTGCACCTGCTGTCTCACGCTTGGGGGCCCGTAGTGGTCACTAGGACTGGACTACGCCTGTCTTCCCTTCGCGTCCAAGAGCCCACAGTGGTCCCCCGGACTATACTGCCTGGCTTCTCTCACGCACCTGAAAGCCCGCAGTTGTCACTAGGACTATGTTGTGCCTGGCTCCTCCCACACTGAGGGCTTGCAGTCTTCCGTGCTGCGCCTGGCTTCTCCCACTATGAGAGCCCGTAGCCGTCAGCACCACACCTGTCTCCTCCCACTGCTAGGGCCTGTGGTTATACACACCACGCCTGGCTCCTCCCAGCACGAGGGCCCGTGGTCGTCCGCACCATGCCTGGCTCCTCCCACTACGAGAGCCCGCTCCCCTCACAGCACTTACTCGTACAGCAAGCCTGGCTCCTTTGTAGAGTCCCTCTGTCTGGATTGCCATGTCCACAGCTAATACCTGGCTTTAGCCAGCAATCCTTCCACGATCACGAGGAAATCCAGGCTCAGGGTTGCTAAAATCCACCGGATGCGTTTCCCCCAGTCTCGTCCCTCCTCTAGATCGCTTCTGGGTGTGGCCTCCCAGGCGAGCCCCCAAAAACTGTTACAAACGAGGGCAGAAACTTTAGAAAAAAACTGACTCGTTCAATAAAAGGTAACAACTGCGGACGGGGACCCCGGAAAAATCCGGGTCCCGCACGGCAAGTCAGAGATCCAGAAAAACCCTCGCACACACAACGTTGGGTCCCTCCCTCCTAGAAACCACCAGGAGGCCCCCCCCGCCCCCCTTCGGAGGGGTCCTTTATAACCGTGGAGGGGATCAGAGTGCACCAGTCAGGATGCTCGCTGTTCAGACCTCTGGTCCATTTCCAGCGCTCTGATTGGCCTATAATGAGGAGCATTCCTGACCAGTCCTTCCCAGGGGGGTCCATCTCATTGGTAGTTCGCTGTCCAGTTACAGTTCAGGGTGTGGGCTCCACTCCTGGTGTAATATTGCTGGAAGGTTCCTCTCCTTAATCCATGGGGTTTCTGCTGTACCACCTCCTAGTGATCAAAACCACGCATTGCTTCCCATACACCCAAGTGCGTTATCAACTTATAACCATTTCAACTTCATATTGCATTGACAGAAACTTATAACTGGCCTACGAAAGCCAAATCCTTTATAACACTCCTGCTTGCTAGGGTGTATTTTTCACCAGGTGTTTATGCTGCTTTAAAAGTGCTCTGTGTGGTGTACAAGCTAATTTTGCAGTAGAACTGTTTACATAAAACAAGAATTACTTGCACTGATTTTAAATACGGTTTTGTAATATGGAGTTTATTGTAGTGAATCCTGTTCTATTAGTCTCGCTTCCTTTTTAGTGTATGTGGCTTAACTGAAATTCACTGCTTGTAAATGGCATTTCAGGAAGTCTGAACTGATTCAGCACTACTATGCCTACAGCTAAATTTTTATGAACTCTTTAGTGCAATATGAAGTGTGTTGGTTTTTCTATTAACAAAGCTTCCTTAAAATTTAGTCTTTGGACAGTTTTGCACAACTTACTAAAAATTGCTTTTGCTTCAAGGAGCCAAACGGAATAGTTTTGTTGTTGCTATTTTAATTTTTTCTTTTTGTAATAAGGAATGGTGTCATAGTCTTTTCAGTTAAAGAGAAAAATCCATGGGAAATACTTTTTAAAATGTATGATGCCCACTTTAATCCTTGCTCCTAAGCAGCCCTGACTCAACAGATGTTGCATGTGGCTGTTTGCAGCTGGATCAGAATAGCCTCTGATGGAAAGGCCTGAATCTCTGCTGTTACTGTGCTAGCAGAGTGCTCTGCAGTCAGCTTGCACCCCTCATCATAGTTTTGGTGGCTTTTGATCAGAGATTACAAAGTTTTTGTACTGGGATTGCAAGAGATAAAGTGTTACCTTAAAAATTGCTGCTCAATTGCACTTAGAACGGTGTGCCTGTGCTGTGCCAGCCTGGAGCTCCCAGTTCTTGCGGTAAGAGCTTGTGGACTGTCTGGGGATATGTGGAAAATCAACTTGAGTGCCTAAGAAGTGATAGTTGCCATATATCATCACTCTTGACTGCTGAGTGCCATGTGCCATTGCCAGCTTGGTGTTGTTTTGAAGGAGAAATTATTGTTGCTTCTTCTTTTCTAGCACCTTTGTGCATTAGAGGTGCTTTGCCAAAGGTTGATCTAATTGAGGGCAAAAAGCGTTGCAAAACCAACAAACCTGAGCCCTGAAGGGCATCAGAAAGCAGCTTTTCATGCTGGATGTGGTGAGAGAAGCAGGAGTATTGGATGGATGTGCTGTAGTAAATTAATGTGACTGAAGAGACAAGGCAGGAAGACAGCTGAGTAGTTTCAAAGATTAAGAAATGTGGGGCTTGTCAGAAGCCAGAACAATTTAATTTTGTGAAAGATGGACTTTACCTGACTAGATAACAAGGCAGAAAAAGCTGCATCTTGAAGATGTTGTAGAAAAAGTTTTGGAAAAAATTGTCTATTTGCCAGTTACTCTTTATACCTGCAGCATACACTTCTAGAGGATGGCTTTTCCCCAGTTTATCCTAATTGATGACATAAATTGATTAAAGTAATTTAGCAATGTAACTGCATTTGTTTAAGGCCCTTGCTGATCTGATTGTGTAAGTTTTTTAGAGAAACAGCACCCTTCAGGTTTCCTACATCTTCACTTTCATGCCAAGGGACAGGATCCTGCAAATGAAACACTCTTTCTTTACTGCTCCCAGCAAACAAATTACCAGTCAGGCAAAACTGCATGTCCCTAGTGATGTACTACTGCAGGCAAGATAAAAACCATAAATGTAGATCTGTCCAAAACTCGAGGTAGCATGTGGATCAAAGAGAAGAAATGAGAAGGCTGTTTTGATATAAATATTGTCACTTTCATCCAAGGCTTTATAAAATTAAAATGTCTGAAAACCTAGTTTAACTTCTGAATTTCATTTTAATTCTTGATGCTTTGTTGGCACAGAGAACAACTAATAAAGTTTGGTGATTTTTTTTTCCTTTTTTGTAATACAGAATATTGTCTGGAATACTTTCTGGTGACAAAAATGACTTAATACTGATTTTCATTGGAAAGTAATTTGGTTCTTAACACATTTTCAAGAGAGATTTTTGATGAAAAAATGAGCTAAGTGTATCCTTGTGAAGGGAACAATTCCTATCTTCTCTACAAGTATATTTTAGATATTGGAAACTTGCGATTAGATGTGATTCTATGTTTTAGAATGTCTCATCTGCTTTGTGGCTTTCTGTGATTTAGGTTTTTTTGAAACCACAAGACTTAATTTCTTATGGAAAACAGGAGATGGACTCCATAGCTCTACAGCAGTCGTTTCATGCAGAGTTGATCACCTTAACCCAACAGAAATTCCAGCAACCTTATTTCAGTGTCTTTTCTTGAAATTAAATCCTCACTTAAACGTAATTGTTCCTTTATAACATGAACTACATTCCTTTATAACATGGATGCTATAGCATTGTTTATATTATCTTGTGCTGTACTTTGCATACCTGTAATGGTAGTTTGGCTGATCTGGTTAAGTTACGTTGCAGTGACTGGGTTCATTCTCTCAAAGAAACAAGAAAAATCATTATTTTTGTAGTGCAGGATGTTTCTGCAGAAAACTTTTGAGCTGCATGCTCAAATATCTTGATTAGATTTCATGCATTTGGCAGTTGAATAGGGACATCATACTTAAACGGAAAAGAAAAGGTAAGATTAGGGGTCTTAAGTTTACGATGAAATGTGCTCCTGGCACAAAGGTTTCTGACACTACTTTGTAGAGGAACTTTACATCCTGACATCTTGTCAGGAATGATAGTTCTGATTTGGTGTTTATCTGAGAAAATGATGGGGATCCATCATATGCTTTTCTTCATCACTGTACGAAACGTAACAGCCTGGCTATACGTGTTTCAGTATGTTGGTAGGATTTATTTTCCTTTATAGGTGATTGAAAATATTACTGCAGTTCATTACTAGGATTTTCTGTTGATGCCATTTAAGACTTCCACTTTTTTCCTTTGGATTGCTAATGGCATTTTAAACCTTTCATTTAACTAGATTTATAACAATTTTGAGCAGTCATCTTAAGAATAAATGCTCAATTATTTGTGTTCCAAGGCATGTGTAGACATTAAGCAACCCTCTTTTAGCAAATTTAGACTGAAGAAAAATAAAGTAGTTTCTGTAGTTTCATTGACTGCTTTTGTGTCAGTCTAAACGGATAATTCATGGGACAACAGTTTAAATTATTGAAGTTATGTTTTGGCAATAGCTAAATCAGTCTTGAAGAATGACTAAACTCATCAGTATGCTGCTCTCTGCATCCGGGGGATTTTTCCTTACATGTTTGATGTTGGATTAGAAGCAATGGATTTTCTGCCTTTTTTTTTTCCCCCCGAAACCAGGCACACAAGTGCCTTTGTCTGCTGGATGCATTTAGGGTGATTTGAGCATATTCAGTCTCAAGTTTCACTTTTCAGACTTGCATACTGCTGTCACTCTTGAGTGCACACAATCTCTTAGCAGTGTTTTGGTCAGTCACATTTCTGCTTAGTGTGAAAAATGGCTCTTTAATGAATAATGCTGTGAAACGTCAAAGAAAAAAAGTTATAAAAGCTTTCCTTAGAGCAGAATTCTTACTTATGTGTTCTCTCCATCTCCGAAAGCTTCCAGTCTCTAGTAATCCCAACCAGTATCTACTCAGTCCCATTTCCTTCAAGTTATTCTGTTGTACTTCATTTTATTTAGCAGTCATCTCTGTGTTCATAGCAGTGATGTGACAAATATTTTCAGTCCTCACTAAGTTCATGGTTTTGTCCTTTGTTCCCAGGCATGTCCACTTGAATACTTTAGAAGTCCATTGCCATTCAAAATGTGAATATTGACACTGCCATGTGAAGCCTTTTGAATATATTCATGTAAGAGTTAAAATTAGAAGACAAAGAACTAGAAAAAAAAATTTAAGAAGATGATAAATTTCTTACCTTATTTCTTGAACACTTGTTTTTGTAACCTATGGTCTCAGTATGGTGTGTGTGTGTATGACAGTGTTTATGGTTGTTAAGGGGGGAAAGGTTTCTTAATTTCAGTGGAAGAATTCACCTCTTCAGTAAAAAGTTTTTCTTCAGTAAATGCTTTTAGCTCTCCAAATTACCTTTTTTAAACCAACCACTAAAATGACCTAAGTATTAGTAGAATCAATACTCATAGCTTTAGTGTTGACTTGCATTAAAAGAAAATATCCATAATTTTTTTCAAGATTGGCTAGGTAAAAGTAATGTTTTCTTTGTGATGGAGTATTTGATCAAAAAGCAAAAGTTCCTCTTCTGTGACTAGAAATTAATATGCAGGCTTAATGAATGTATTGAAACAAGACACAGGTGTACTCCTGTTAATTTTTTTTTCATGAAGAAAGAACAGTGGTTCAAAGTGGAAACATTCTCCTGCATATTTAAAGCTGGATTTTGGTTTTGGTTTGAGTACATTTCTGGGTTAACTGCAGTTCAGTTTCCTCTAGACATGACTGTAGGTCCTGCCATCTGTCCAAGTGCAGCTTTAGCATATGGTTTGTAAGCCAGTGACTTTTGCACATGAACTGTTTGCAGCTTGAACTTAATGTGGGAAGCAAAGAGTTGTGGATCTAAAATGGGTCATATTTCATTCTAAGGAGGTCAGTTGCTGCTTTTAATGCGACAGGTGAGGTTGCAAACTGCACTGGTTGCTTGGAAGGTCTGGCTGGCTTGTAGGATGTTCAGTATACTGTAAGCAGGTTTTTTCTGAAAAGCTCTGACTTTGGAAAGTTCTCCATCTGATGACACCTTGTTAGCAGTGTAGTTTAATCTCATGCTGACTGTCATTTTCCCTTTAGTTTCCTATCTCTGTCTTCTGTCACTTGGGTGGGTGTCTACTGGTTCTAGTTGTTCTCCTGATGAGCGGTGGTTGTCGGTAATTGTTGAGTATGAGTAATTGTTTCCCTGCTTCGTTTGCTGTTTATTTGAATGCATCAAGTTAAAAAGAAGGGCTTTAACCAAAGCAACTTTATGCTTATAGTAAGCTGCTTTAAAGTCCTAAATCTAAAATAATCTACTCACATAGTGTGTATAGCATTATCCCTTTGAGAGAGTTTTGTTTGCATGTAATTTATCCATTGTGACCCCATATTTAAACTGTGTATCACTTCTGGGTACAAACTGGCATAGTTCTTAAATTGATAATATACAAAACATTCAAAAATGACCCCTGTTGTTTCAAAATGAATCATTTTAATATTCAGTTTAATCTGCCTTAGCTAGCAGCTGATTGTCTAAATTAACACTTTTGAAATAAAAGTTGTAATCTTGAAAAGCAACAGTGCTGTCTAAATTGCTTACTCCCAGAAAATTCTTTTGGTGCTAAAGTTTAGCTCTAATCAATGTCCCTCCATTTAGTCAAAATGGAAGAATTACATTATCTGCTATTCATAAAAGGAAGGGGGAAAAAGAAATAGAACTTTTTTGGGGGTGTGTCTGACCTGTTTTGTTTCATTTTGCTGTTAACAGAAGAAGTGCCCTAATTTTGAAAAGAGAAGTGTCTCTTTCTTCATGGTTACCAAATAGTTTGGTACTTCCTACATTTAAAACAAATGAAAGAAAACCGCACCTCACCCCAAAACAACTGATGGATGTGTATATTTGTGCCTTATTAGAACAGGAAAACCCCCCACACCTGAAGACAAAAACCCTCTTGCATTATAAAACTCAACCAATCAGAAGCCTCCTACTTTTTTTAAATGCTAGAGGTGTTCTGCCTGTGTATGTTCATGTGTGCAGCTTGGTAATACATTTCCCTATTCCGTTGTCATTGGACATCTGCGATGTCTCTGATTCAGGTTGTAGTTCACTTGGATGCAAAATCAGTTATATCTTGGAAAATAATTGCGCAGTGGTGGAGACTGCTGGAAAAACAGGATACACTGCCTTGCTTGTGTTTGTTGTATGGAGAGATCAGTTTTGCATCTGAAACTGATCTGTTTTAATGAGCTGCACTTTAAGCTTACTAATGTTGTTAAGGACATCTTATAATAATGAGAAGTGTTGGGTTATATTTGCATTAATGTCCTGTCCTGGAGAATGAAAGTTGAAGCTGTTAAGTTTTCATGTGATCTTAAGAAGTATTATACAGGTATCCTTCAGGATCAGCGAAGGCTGTTCAGGGAAACAGCTCAGTTTTTCAGTGTGTTCTACAGCCTGGCGACTTCCAATCCCATAAACAGACACACACTGAAATCTGAAATCCAGACATCAGTATGATTCCTGCAGATAATAACAAATTTAATAGCTGAAGGTAACAGTGCGCTGTCAAAATGTCAATGTCTGTCATGGAAAACCTTCAGCTATAACTGCTTCTGTTCTGCCTTGTCACAATACTGTGTATGTATTTATGCCTGACCTTCCTGTGGCATTGCTGAAACTTGAGCATCTTGCTAATCTCCTTCCATTTTCCCAAGCTATGTTATCACATCCAGCTCCATCATGTTGGATTCCAGATGTTTTCAGCCTGCAACTACGCTGTTCCAAATTCCTGAATTCCACTTTTATCTTCTGCTCCAGCTCACCTGTTACAGGGTGGTTGAATCCAAGCTGACAGCTGGGTAGGTGGAGGTGGATCAACCAAGGATCCGGGAGGAAACTTAATTTGAAGTGAATGTGTTAAATCTTCAGATGGTCTCATTTTGCTTCTGTTGTCCCAAAGAGCACAGAGGTCATGTATCAACAAGTCAGCAAGTCCCTCAGAAGCCCATTTGGGCAAGGAACAAAGCTGTGTTTGCTGTTGCTTAAATTGATGCGGCTTGAGTGAGTCAGAGCAATGTGGAGTGAAGCGGAACATGAGACCTGAAGCAGAGGAGTTTGCAGGCTTTGTAAAGCTGCTCTCTCCTGGCTGGAGCAGCATCTTTGCCTGTTGTCTGGGTTCCTCTTTGCTCTCACAGCCAGGTTTTCTCCTGTCTTGTTCTGTCTCCCAGTAATTAGAGTGCCAATGTGACTTTGTTCAGTTCTGTTTTCAGATAATTAGAGCTCAGCCCATACAGCAAAGTACATGGTTGTCTGTGTTGGGTTTTGCTCAGGGCGTTTGCCAGGACATCGCTGGTCTGTCATTGGGAACCGGAAATCCTTTTCATTGCTGCTCTGCAGTGGGGTGTGGCAAAGACTTTGGCTGATGGTGAGTAATTATGTGATGCTGCTGCAGTTGGAGCAGCCATCCCTCTGCTGTATATGCTTGAGGAGTAATGAGCAGTTGATGCTGGAGAACAGGAATGGCCTTGTACTACAGCCAGTTAACTGGGTTAGAAGACTGTTGAAGAACTCAAGAGCCAAGGGAGGGAGGAGGGTAAATGAACTGAATCGCATTGTTGGAATTTGCGGTGAAAAAGAATTTGTGCATTCAACACCAGAAAGCTAAGGCTCAGTAATTTTACTTAATTTTACTTCTGCCCTTTGGATTCTGTAGGCTTTCATCAGATTAGAGTTCTGAAGTAAAAGCTTAGTCACACTGCACCTTGTGTGTTGTTGTAGGGTGTTGATAAAAAACAGTTATAAATAGGCTGCTTATCTACAAATTCTGTATTTAGTTATTTTACACTCAGATGCCTGATACAATGACTGAAAATCCTGAAAAACTTCTTAGCTATTTATTGAATGTAATTATTTAAAATACTTGGTAGTCTTCAAATAGGTTTTTTCCTTTTAATGAATCAGTCTTTGATTAGTGCCATCTGCACACCCCCGTCTCCCCTAAGGAAAAAAATTAATCTCTGAATGGACATTTATTTCAAGATCCAGCGAAATTTTATCATGTTTTAGAAATTTCTCCCCAGCAGCTGCTTTTTGGACAGCAAGGTGTTGGTATTTTGCGTATGTTTATACTTAAGTAAAAGACTCAAATAGAAGAAGGTATGTTTGTGCATGTTGTTGCTTGATTTAGGATATGAGCCAGAACATAAGTTCACAGAAATTTGATGAGAAGCATTAAAGAAGAACAGTCTTCTGTAACAGGGTTTATGTAAAACTCCTGCGTTCATAGTTGCTGTAACTGCTGGTTTCCCTGCAGAGGTATATTATAAAACATGGGACAGTTTTTATTTCAGTGTTTACAGAAACTCTTGTGGCAAATGTTCATCTTATCTTAAGCTACCAACTGCATTTTGCTTTGAGTTCAGTACTGACCCTACTGCATAACTATGTGGTTTACTGCCCTGCCTTCTGGCCTTCCTAATCTGACCGCTGTATCCTGTGCTTTTGGAGTACTCTGTGTTTGTCTCAGTGGAGGTTTCCCACATATCCCCAGAATCAATCTTGCCTTCTTTTTATGTTTTCAGTATATGCAGTTCAAAAGCCTCCAAAGCTTCAGCTTTCAAGGATTTTAGTGTCATGAAAGTAATGAGTTCCTTTGAGATTGCCTTTTGAATCTCTAGACACCAACACTGCTTTCAGTAGAAGGTTTGAAATTCAGAATCAGTGCTCCAAGTGAGTGAAGAAATGCTTTGGTAAATTGCAGAAATCTCAATTCCAGTTCTAAATGTCTGTAGCTACACGAGGAGGCAGGAGCAGCTTGGGCATGACTGATGTTAGTGCATGGCTTTTTTTTAACAATTATTTTAACAGTTGGTTATGTGGGATTATAGTATTGCATTTTCCTGGCAACCCTGTGCAATTTGCAGCAAGACTTTGTTCAGGTGGTTGCAGTCACATTCTGCCTGGTCTGTTAACTCTCATGATTCTCTTGAAGTATTATTGGGCAACTTTGCTGTTATGTTAGTTATTTCAGAGGTTCTTGTAAAATCTTTCAGGCAAATAAAATACTGTTTGCAGCATGACTCACAGTGTTGCTTGTGATGAAAATCATGCTTTGTATTTCTCATGGTGTGTGTATACCCTCCTGCATATTATCATTCTGTCTTGCGTGGGCAAAATCGTAATTTCAGCATCTCCAGAAAGAGAAACTGCTGAACTTGAGAATGAGTGAAATATACTGTAATTGGAAGAACATATCAAAGCAAAGCTTTGCTTAATGTAAGTTTTGCTAAGTTTAGAGATCCAGAAAATGATTATACCATGAGACACATACTGCAGAGAGCTGAGTAAACATGGCTGAAAGAATATGCAGAGATTTGTGGGAAGGTGTGATGAGCAAGTTTGGAATGCAAATAGATGTCCTTGTATTTCAGCTGTCTTATGTTGTTTCTGCTGTTTGTACATTAGTGCCTGAGCATGGTCTTGGGCTTGTCTGATTGCTACACCAAACTTCCAAATTCTGTTTTAAAATCATATAGGTAAACTTTGTAGTTCAAAGTTACAGTGGAAAATTATAGCCAGAAATACCTACTTTCTCTGTCAGAGATTGTCTAAGATTGGAGAATCACTAGATGTTTGTCGTGGGAGGGATTGTGAAGCATCAGTTGACATACTTTGGAGTCAGTTATCCACTTAAATTGTTAATGTTATTTCATACCTAATTCTGTGCCTTCTTTCTTCCTTCACTGAAGCTTTTTATGCTTCGGAAACTGTTGGTGGAAGTTTGACATCTAGAAACAGTTTTATATTGAAGACATAGGTTGGAAATGATCAAAAATTTCTTGAAGTCATAGCTTAAATTCATCTTCCCTTGAGTTTTTATCAGTACAGAGTTAATTGCATAGATCCAGGTATATACAGGAGAAAGGGGGTTTATAGTGGTTTTTACATAACCATGCATGTGTCCCACTGCAGCATCAAGGATGCTTTGGTAGTGGGAGGTGAGGTGGAGAAGTTTCATTGCTGGCCTTGTATGTGAATGCTGGAGTCACCTACGGAGCACTGGGTACAAACCACTTCTGTTTTAAACTGTTTTTCTCACTTTGCTTCAGTGAATCTGTGTTGTAATAAATGGTTATTGAAAAGCTGCTGGTGGGATAGCTGCAGCAAGTTATGGGAAGATCTTTCCTCTGTTTCGTTTTTTTTTTTCACCAAACATCTCCTAGTTTCATGCAAAGCTTTCTCTTTATTGTGTTGGAAAGCCAGTGAATAAGCACCCCACATTTACTGCGCTTTTTGCGACACTATATACTCAATGTATTTCTTCTTTCCTCTCTGCCTCCCATGCTGTTAAGTCCAATATAAAAGTTGATTCTTGTAGAGAAGCCGTTCCGCAAGTTTTCTCATCCTTTTCACTCTCTTTCCCAGTTCATTGCTGTAGCTGGTGAGATGGGGCAAAGGGCAGAATGTCTCACACCAGGTAATGTGTGGGAAAGTGCTGTGTTTGTCAGTAAGTGTCGTAGAATATCCTGAGTGGGAAGTAACCCCTAAGGATCATCAAATCCATCTCCTGGGTAGTACAGGCTTAGAAACTTTGAGGCTGGGTACAAACTGGTCCAAGCTAGCTAGTCCTAGGTTGCACAGAACAACCAAAGCTTTTAAAATGTAGTATTTTTCATTGGTTTCATAGATGAAGTGAGTTTTCTGTTTGTACTGGGCTTTGGGGGTTTTTTCCACTTAAAATGGGAATGTATTAAAATATTTGTCTTGTTGATTAGTTCTTGTGAATGCCAGAAGGTGGCATAACTGGTTTTCCTAAAAGCAAGAAATTTCAAAATGCAAGAAATGCGCATGATTCTACTACGCTGATTTTAAAGCTGTCAGTGAAATTTTAATCTAAGGGAAGTTGGATCAGCTTAGATCTTAGCATTTAAGAGTTATTTAAAGGTATACCCATCTGCCTTTTTTTTTCAAAATGTGAAACCCTTGTGTGCTAGTTTTTATAGATAAAGTTTTTGAAGCTGGAAGTAGTTTACCTGAAAATACAGGAGGGAAGAAAGGGGTCATCCAGTATGTGTGCCGTGAAATTCTTTCCTGAGCTGGTTTACAGAATCCCAGTTTCCCATGAACACATTGTTTAAATAGCTTACTTTATCAATTTGCAAAATGAGACCAATTCCTGTTTACTTTAAGCTCCTTAGCAAGTGCTATAGAAGAATAAATTATTAGTATGGTAACATATAAGTGATAGTTTTGTGTTGGTAGCACCTCTAACCACAGCCACTTTTTAGGCGTACTAACATTAAGTGTTAGAAGCAGTATGTGAAAACTGTGCAAAAAGACCAATGAGCCTGGCCTGGGATGATGTTACGAGGCTTCATTATTCCTTAACCGTCTCCTTAATGCCCAAGGACACTATATTTTTAAGATGGGCCCGGGGGCGGGGCCAGAGCGTCAGGAGCCGGGTGCGGGTTGGTTCAACGGCTCGGGCTCCAACGGTCTCGGCTGTGCTCAGGAGGGAGTGCACTGGTGGCTCTGCACTGCTTCTTGGTGGTTTCTTATGTTCCCGCTAGCTGGAAAAAAGGTTTTGGGTTTTTTCCTTCCCTCCTCCTGGCCTCCCTACCTTCCTTCCCTTTTCTCCGGTCTGGGGAGCCTGCGGGGCGGCCCCGGCTGGTCCAAACTCCGAGGAAGGCCAAACAGTTTCGCCTGCTGTGAGGAGGAGGACCGGCGCAAGAGGATCAACAGGTTTTTCTTCCATCTGCCCTGCTCTAGGCTGCTGTGTGGACTCCCTTTCCCCTTCCAGGAGAGTGGGGGGGACCGGTTGCCAGCTCGTGTGTTCTTTCCTTCTCCGGGCGTTTATTGTATTTTGAGTTTTTTTCTGTTCTGCCCTGTTTTATTCTGTGTTAATAAACAGTTCGGGTTTTTTTCCCACTTTTCACCTGCTGTTATCAATTTGTCTCACTGGCGGAGGTCCTTCCCCTTTGAAGGAGGCGCTCATTCCGGAGCGTTTCCTCCTAAAATTTTGTCTCCAAAACCGGTACAGAGCCTTTTAATGACAGTCTATTTTCAGGTAGTATGTATCTTGTTCTAACTGCGAGCTTAGTCTTTGTGTAGTATTACCTTGCATTTATTGACAAGCTTGTTATAAACAAGTCCGCATATCAGCAAAAAAAATTAATCCGCGTTTATGAATCCGCAGCTGGGAACAGGGGATGATGGGCAGTCCACCATCCCACTCGACAAAACAGACAAAAAGTAATCCAACAACAGCCCTCGACCGTACAAAGCTCACCCCTCTCACTCCAACACACCACCCAGAAAGCCCACCCCCTTGCCACGAGGTCCCCTTTTTATATCCCAGTCCAATCTCCCAAAAGTCTTGGTCCCAAGTATCCGCTTCCTGTTTGTTCATCCTTTCCAAGGCTCCATGGGACATGTAGTTCTCCCTCCTAAGGCAGCTACTGGGTCTGTGCTTTGATGTTGTGTCTCCTTTCTGCCTGCTGTCCGTCTCTCTTGTAGTTCCATGAAATACATAGTCCTCCTCTGGGGCAGCAGCCAAACCTGTATATTGCTTAGACATACTCAAACACTTTATTAGTTAACATATTTTGCATTGAACTGAATCCCTTTTAATGTTTATAACAAGCTGATGTAAGAAGGTGTTAGATACCATCTCATTTGATGCTTTCCTTATTAATCTGTCTCTGGGGCAATCATCTCCACTATGGTGTTGATTAAAAAGTAGTTAAATACACTTTAAATGGAGGTATTGTTTCCATTCAAAGTTGTGGAGGGACTCACTCCTAGAGGGAGTGTACTGGGCTTGATGGGCGAGGTTTTGGCAGTGGGGTGTCAGTGCAGGGGTGCCCTGTGCCAGAAACAGCTGGGGTTGATTTTGCATTAACCCCTCTTTTTATTAGGATACTTACATTAATTGGTGTAGGACAACCCTGAAACTTTTCAAGGAATGAGATACCTGGGATTTTTTTCTCTTCCTTCAGCTCCCTCTGGCAGACAAAGCCCCGAATTACAACTGCTTTACTTAGGACTATTTCAGAGAAGGGCTTGTCCAAGCTCGAAGTTATCACGGTTGCTTGGTGCTCTCTATGTATGCTTCAAAAAGATATTTTCAGCTGTAGAAAAGAACATTACTGCAGCTGCAGAAGGTGCTGAAATACAGATATTTCTTGATTTAGCTGACTCTTGCACTGTGTCTTTGTGCATCACAGCTGTGCAATGCTATTTCACCCCAAGGAACTCCACACCATGAACGTCTATCCATTTTTTTTTTCCTCTAATGTGATCTCTCCTGAGCCTGCTGTGATTCACTAGAGCAGCACAGATGAGAACGATGTGACTGTTTTGCATAGGAGCCTAGAGTTATTTGCAGAATTTAGACCCTTTTTTTCTGACCAAATGAAGTGAGTGGAAGGAAGTGGTGCAGCTCTGCTGGTGGTGGCTGTCACTGGGTTGAGCCTCCCACCCACCTCTCTGCAGTCTTCTCGTCCTCTGAGCTTCTTTGATTTATTTTCAGTTCTGTGTTTCTGAAGGGGGCTTTGCCAGGTGAAGAGATGTGGTCACATGTGCAACACTATAAAGATGTAGAAAACTGTCAGGAGTCATGTGGAGTGCTGGTAAAATGACCTGTAGAAGCTGCTACATGGACATTGTTGAAAGCACTGAACTTCACTTTTGAATAGGAGTCAGATGTCTGAAGTTTTATGAAATAAAGGTTTATAATCAGGAGACCTTAAACTATTTGATTTAAATAGTTTGTAGTTTTTAAAAATGCAAGTAAGATCACCATTCTTCCATGGGTCTTTCTAAAATCAGCTTGTACTTCTCTTGCTATGTACAATTATTTTATGCAAAGCAGCATGTCCTCATTTGAGTCTAAATTATCCAGATTGCCACTAAATTCGCAATTGCAGAGTTCTTCCAGTCTGCTAAGTGAACATCTTAAAACTTTAAATCTGCTTTTGGAAATGAATTAATACCTTGTATATTTGCCCACCATAACAAATTTGAAATGAATAATTGGCACCTTTCAAAACTTTGGCTAGGAAATGTGGAATTTTCTTTAAATTTATCTTCTCAGAGCAGCTAAAGATGAAAGCAGTTTGTAATCTTCTGTCTATAATTTAATTATTACACAGGAGTTTTGACATTTAGTGATTTACAAGTGGAACACAGTGGTGTATTTCAGAGAAATGGAACTCGTTCGTATGAAGACTTGTTTTTGTGATCATATTTTTTAGTCTTCTGGAAAAATCTAAATGTGAGCAAGGTATGCATTTGGAAAGTTCCATGTGTTTTTTATATGTTGACAACCACTAAGATTGGGCTAATTCTGTGGCATGAACGCGCTCATTGATTGTACACCCTCCCTACACCCCATTCAGCTCAGTGTGAAAGGCTGTGGCCTTGGGGCCTTTGAGAAACAACATTCAGCAGTAGGAACTTGCACAAAACCTCTTTTTGCCATGAGGTGATTCGATATTTTCTGGAGAGGTAATATCCAGCTTTGCCAAAATCTTGCAGTTAAAGCTGTTCCACACATTTAGGACTGCAATGGTGGTTACAGGTATCCTTGAGGTGTGCATCATCATTCAGCTGCAAACACACATCTTCAGTGTCTTTGCTCATGGCTGCCTCCCAAGTGAAAGAACCAGTGAAAACTATCCATTTTTGTCAGTTGTCACTGTTGCTGTTGGGTATGGAAGTGCATCAAAACAAGAGACCTGGTTACTTGATTTTACTTGCCTTTTGGGAGCAGGTAGTGTGGAGGTTATCACTGGCTTGGTTTGCTGAGGAAGGGAGGATCCTGAGCAAATGAACCAGGGAGTTACCCCATGTTGTCTTTTGGGAAGGAGTCTTTGGACTACACCTACTTTTGTCAAATGGGAGGAGTTGATTGCTGATTGCCACTGACTCTTGAGGGGTGTGGGGGGTTGGGAAATCAAGAAATCTAAAATTTAGTACAAGATCCTCTTTTTCCTGCACTGCCTGTTCAGCTGTTCTAGCTTTGGTACTAATTCTACCTGTTCTAATGGCATTTATTTGAAATAATCTGTGGTGTTGAAGCTCCTTTTCCAGTGTAGAGAAATTAGACTTTTTTTTTCTCTCACTGAATGTGAGAAATTAACACTAGCAATAAACAACATTAGTGACAAATTTGAAATTGAACTTTTTGCTGCTTAAGACTTTCACATGTCCCTGTGTGAAGGCAAACTGAACTTTAGGATCAAATTGCTATTTTATTAAAATTTATATCTAATATGCTTCACAGTATGTGATGGCAGGCAATTCGGTTGATTGCATCTGGGTGTCTCTTTTGTGACTCCTTGAAGGAATCCAGCTAGCTGCAGTCCAGTGGCCATGGACAGTGCAGCAGCTTCAGGTCTCCTGGAAGATGCATTCCTGCAGTTTTCATGGCTCTCAGGTTGCACACGGTGATTTCTGACAATCTGGACTTGAAGCATCATCATCTTTCTTGAAACCTTTTCAATCTCATTCTCTGTCAGTCTTCCTAAGGGATTCTGGCCTTTGGATAAAGGTGTCAGGAGTGCCCGCAGTGGAGATTGTGTGGTTTGTGGGTTGGAGACGTCAGAGGTGACAGTGCAGTAGGAATTCCTGTGTTCAAGAAAAGTTTTTATTTTTGGCCTTTAATGAAACTTAGTCATTACAGAAACACACAAGAGCAGTGATCAAGGGCTTTGTTCTTGCCTCCCCTTGCCTGTTCTTCCGNAGAACGAAGAGGACTAACAGATTCCATGTAAATAATGCAAGAAAGAAATAAAAGCCTACAAACCTTCATTTTAAGAATATTTCCAAAAAACTTTACCCCATACATGACTCCTATAGTTTGCAGTTTGCTGTCTGTGGTGCAGGAAATACTGAAATTGTTCATGGCTGGTCCTGGCTTTGGTTCCATTACTAAATTGTTTAATATATTTTCAGCATTTGAGTCTGATGTGTAAATGTGTTTAGGCATTTAGACTTTACTAAAATAAATTGAGCAGCCAACAGACTATAACAGCTGTGGAGAAGTTGTTTAGAAATAAATTCTTTGTAGTCATAGTTTGACCTAATAAAAATAACTGTTGCTTCAGACAATTATCTTCAACAGGGTCAGTTTGGCTGCTGTGACTGTGCATTCAGGTTTCTGTGTTGATTTATTAAATATAATCACCTGAGGAAGATGAGCCAAGTTCTCTGAATAAGTTGGTGCTAATTCAAAAGCATTTCTTCTTAGCAGTGTGTTGTCAGTAGAGTACATGGGCTTAGATCAAAAATTGGAAACCTTCATTAGCTCACTTTGGTTTTACCTCCTACTAAGTGTTTTAAGACCTTATTTTACCTAATAACTTTTATGTGACAGTAATTTACCCAAGCAAAGCTGATTTTTTTAATATTATAACCTGTAGCTTGTAATTAACAGTGCATCTTGACAAATCTTACCTCAATTTTAGAAAAATCTCTCTTTGACAATACACACAAGAAAATGCAAGTCATTCATAAGTGGCATAAAATAAAACCCACTTTCATGGTAAGAAACACAGACTTCAGAACAGATTCAAAATGTTTCTGAGACTGTGTGTAGTTACCAAATATACCTGAGACAGGCTTTAATATTTTAATAAATTAATGCTTCCAAATATTAAAAGTGTGAATACTGCAAGGACTAAGTTTGTTTATTTCTTGTCTCCCTTTTCCTGCCAGTTTTTGGGAACTTGACTTAAACTTAAATTGTTTTTTAAATAGTTGATTGTGACCTTATAGGAAATGGCATGAGCTTTTTTCAGTGTTTGCTGTTGCTGAATAATTTCAGAAGTTTCAAACTTACACTATCATATTCCTTTTTTTTTTTCATTTATGAATGATGCAAAGACCAGAGTTATGGACATTTGAAGAATGTGTGAAATGGAGAAACTAATTTTTCAACATGATTCCTTCTCAGCCTCTTTGGTTTGTTGAAGAACATATACTTACTTTGGTAGCCTCAAAATCATGTGAGAATTTGAATCTCTCCTATCTGAGGTGTCTGGAACGGAAGGGGGAAATGGCTGTGTCAGATGGAGGGTAAATGTGTATTTGTCAAATATATATAGAAATAATGTATGTCAATATATTGTGTGTGTGTATGTGTATATATATATACACATGTTATATACACAATCTCATATATATATAGTATGCATATATATATTTCTGTGTAGTAATTTTCACTGAAATGATGTATCCTAAAATGTTACTGCAGCAATTTCCTCATTTATACAGGAAAAAATGCTGAGTGAGTGGATAGAAAACTGTAGCACTTCTTGTTAAACACATTGGACATGCCCTGACTGCCTAACTAAATATTTAAAGATTTGGGGATTTTTTTTCCCATTTGAGAAATGGCCCCACATATTGCTATGGAGACAGGAACCTGGTCTGCTTACGGCATTTTGACAGCAGGAAGGGTTGGCTGCAAACCCAGTTTATCTCACTGCTTTATGATTTATGATTGTTCCTTGTTCCATGAGCAGTCAGCCCAGTTTAAAAGAATTAAATATATTTGATAGTAACTACTTTGTAAGCATCTCTTATCCATTTATGAGGCCACATGCATCTTGATGTCTACAGTACAACTGCTTCTAAAAGATACTGTAACTTATATCTGGTGTCTGAGGGCTTTTTTACCCCCAGTTATAAAAAAAATTTCTTTGAGACAGCACAGCAGGTAGCAAGTCAGAGTACAGGCATAATTGTCAGAACTGTCTGTAGCAGTTTTAAAGCTAACTTCTTAATGAAATTTTAAAAAAATAACTGAAAGACTGTTTCTTAGTAAGATAGATCTTTGAGGTTTATAGAAAACTTGCCTTTTCAGTAAAAGCATTGCCAGGTGCACATTGCCAATTTTTTTCTGTACTTCAGTATTTGGAGAATGATAGTGTTGCTGTGTGAGGACTGCAAATGTGACTGCAGTGGTTTCCTCTGGATTCCTCCTTAGCAGAGATTTGTTTTCCCTTCATACAAATATTTTGATGGTATATGGTCAAACAAATTTTGTTAATTAACTGACTCATATCTAGGGCAGTACTGTCAACACCATCTTTTAATTATTCTCTTCCAGTAATTGGAACAGCTGCAGTTTAATAGACTGAAAAGCCAGAGGTACAGGCCTGAGAAGCACGCATGTGAAGTGGAAAGAGCTGAATAAGGAAGCCAATTAAATTATCACACAGTTTTTTAGAGAACCTGTAGAGAAATGTTATACATCCTTATTTGCTCCTCTTCAGTTTCTAGACTTGTGCCTTTGCAGCCATAAATTGCTGAAATGATTTTGATATGGAATAATTATTGCATTTGAGCTCCATGGCATTGGGAATATTTTTGGGGGGGATTTTGGGGGTTCTGCTTTATTTTATTCTGTATCAAAATGGTCTTGTGTAGTGTAGGATACATCAGATCAGCTGGCTAGTGGTTTGAAGATACAGAAAAGATGAGAGCAGTGCCTCTCAATGTGAACCTGATTTTCTGCCTTGAGTTTGGAGCAAGCTCTGCTAGTGCTAATATAATAAAAGAAGGATTTTATCCTATAACAAATGTGTGTTTTAAAATGGAAACATGCTTTTGTATCAATGAGTTTTTAGAACACAGGTGTTGGGGAAAAGAATCTCAAAAGTTTGAATATGTTTACTTACACTTTAGTGTCTTACCACTATCGTTTTAAGGTATTTTTCTTGTTGTTGAGTCTGGAATCTTTTCTTATACAAACACTGTATCAGTAGGAAATAGTTTGTGACACAAATATTTACAGCTTTCTGTTGTTTACATTTCTAGATGAAAATGGGAGATGTACATCATACTGTAGCTTTGACTGTTTTTCTTTCTGTAAAGCTAAAGAAGCCTGACATTCTGGAAGTGAGAAGACTTTTCAGGTCATGCTAGAAAAGGTTTGGAAGACTTGAGAAAGTTCCAATATAGCATAACCCTACTTTTCACCTAGTGCTTTCAGTTCCTCTGACACTTAAGAGATGAATAAAAGGAGAGAGGTAAGTAGCCTGTTAAAGTGGAGCAGCAGTTTTTTTTAACTGCAGCAAATCACTTGACTGAGCAAGTATTCTTTTCAGTTCTGTTTTTAACAGTTTAAGAACTGCGGAAAAAAAGTTAAACTCATTTTTTGTGCAAACTGATGAAAATCCAGGGGCATCTCTAGAATTTGACTTTTATTCTGCTTAGTTTTCTTACAAAAATTCAAATGGCATTCAAAGGCTAAGAATAAATACTTTCAGACTAGTACAGTTTTATGTTGCCTGGGCTCTGATACAGCTTTCTGCCTGTGCGTTTTTCTTCTTCTTGAACAGCTGTGAAGGGAAGTCTTCTAGGAAATGCAGAGATGGTTTAAAAGTTTTGTTGGAAGTACGGATGCCCCAGAAATGTGAACACAGTGGGCTGTAGGAGGACAACATGTTGACAGTTGGTATGTACGACACAAAGTGGTAGCAGCTTAGCATTCAGATTGCACAAAGGAAAGAGGAGGATATCCCCAGAAAAGGAAGAGAGTCACAAGGGACATGGTTTTAGCTGCGTTCCTGCCCTGAAGACTTGGGAGAACTCGCAGAGGAAAAGGTGCTGGGATCAGTGCCCTGGCAAGGGGAGCTCTGTGTGTGATTTGGTCGTGTGCCTGCTCTTCTCATTTGGGGCCAAATTTTGCCTGTTGGTCAATAGTAAAGCAGGATTTGGTTGCAAGGATGAAGGAAGAGGGTTACGAAACGCTTTCTTCTCTTAACACAAGCACTTTTCACTGTTTCTTCTCTTTGTGGAATCAGAGCTGCACTGCTATTCAGCCCCAGTCAGTAGCTTCTGTCCTTGCTTAACATCTCAGGTCTTTAAAACGGCACCTTGTGATCTTGCCTTTGGTGGCATTATTTACTTTTTTCTTCTTATGCCACCTGTTCCTTTCCTTTATGGCTGAGTTTTGTGCAGAAGTTCTTGATACTCTGTCAGTTACTTCATCTGTGCTCAGTGCAGCTTTGGAAACATGAGCATGGAAATAGTTGCTTAAAACCCGAACACTTTCTCATCTTTTGCACACAGAATAAAGGATGTGTGGGAGACTTGGATAATAAGTAGAATATAACTTTAATCAAGTTATAAATAATAAATGCTTTTAATTTTGAATTTGAACTTGGTTGTGAGAAGACTACAGAAAACAAAGCCCCTTGAATGGTCTCAAAATGATGTTTAATCTGTGCAGTTATCATGGGATTTTCAGCATTCAGGAATTTTAAACTTAAAGCACATCTCCAGTTTGTGTGCCAAGTTGGTGTGTTTTCAGAGCACTTGTCTGGGAATAACTGTTTTCTCAACAAGGAGGATTCTGCACAGAGCTGTAATGCTGCTTTTGGCCCTCAGGACCAGTTCATTTGAGGATTAGTGGCAAAGCTATGTAATATGAGAACACAAAAGGTATATTCAGTGGGTGCAGTGCACTCCAGGAGACCAGATCACTTTTCCCATATTTTTAAATGTGCACCTAAACTTCAAAAAACTTCAAAAACTAAATTTTGAAGTCTTAATTAAAATATCAGAATTATATACTGTGATTTTCTGTTGTCTTAGGAATAGTTTATGTAAAGCATAAAATACATAATAATAGAATTTTTCTTGTGAATATGCAACCAATCTGTGACTGTCAGGAAAAAAATGGGATTTGATTTATGTTTTATCTCCTTATGGGTGGATAGGTGATTCATTTCTCACGTGGTTGTTCTTTAGCAAGTGACAAGCATTGCCCTATTTTTAGAGTACCTGGCACTGCCACTTTCTTCAATTCTGGATTTTGTACATGGGCGCTTTGTTAGGGTAGTTTGTGCTGGACTTTGGGAGGGGATTTGGTTGGCAGTGCTTGGAATTCCTGTACTTTGAAAAAAATGTTTACTGTTACTGGTTTTTCTGCAAAGGTTTTATTTATGTTGCTTGTAGAGTAAATGGAAAAATAAGTGGGACCAGAAGCATACAAAGGAGAGCAGATATTTGAGGACTCATGTTGCCCTCTAGGGTGAATGATCTTTGGGTCAAAAGTGAGAAGTGACTCCGATTTCTGTGCCTGTGTGGATTGACATAAATGTCAATCAATGCTTGGGAATGACTTTGTGGCTCAAGTTGGATTTTATTTTACTGATCAAAAGGGTATTTCAGGAGTTACTTCTGAAAAAGGGGTCCTTTGATTGTCTTTTGTCTTTGATTGATTCTTATTTTTTCATATTAGTTACGCTGCTCTTAAAACATGTGAAGATCTCCTTGGGGGTGGCAGAGGAGTGAGACAGAGACTTTACAAACAGTTACCAGTTGGCTGCACTGGCTGCACTTGGTGTGAGGAAGGGAGTAACTGCATTTGCTTATTGTATCTTAATACACTTTCTGTATAATGGTGAATGTAAAAGCAAAGTTGAATGTATGTATGCAAACTCCTTTTTTTTTTACTTTGTGATTATAATAGCTGCTGTCTAACATCTTTCAACCTGACTTCTAGGCCTTCAGTGCAGAGCTGGCATGATGTAGTAGTCTGGTGTTGTGTGTGTGTCTGAGACTGGACACAGTATTGACCATATGTGTAGCCAAGTGTGCCTGTTTGCATGTAAATGCTTGAATTCTGTTGCTAAAAGTATGACTGTGCTAAAACTGCGTAGTTGTTTTTGCAGGACTAGTGGTTCTTAATAGTCATAGCATATAAACACTGTTGTCACACACAGTGATGTGTGTTCAGCATCCCAGTAGAAGTTCCTTTGAAATTTTTTGCCTGGGTTAATGCTGCTCATTTGTAATTTAGAACTTCAGAGAAGTGAGAGTGAGCCCCTCAGTTGTTTGTCCAAGGGCTGCATCTGGTTTTGAGTGAGGTTGTCCTGGCTTATTTTAGTTCCTTGCCTTTGGTTTTGGTAACAGCTTCAAAAGCCCAAAACTATTTTGGGCAAACATGTTCAGTAATGATGATCAGGCGCAGCAATTATTCCCTGGTGAGTTCATTGCAAAATTGAATTTAACATTGTATGTTTCACTGTTACAAAAAACTTATCAAAGTGTTGTTAAATGTTACTAGAATGATGAAATTTACAGAAAGAGCTCTTGGTTCAGTTCTTTTTTGCTAAGTAGTGTGGCAGGGTGTTGGCTTTTTAATGAGAGGATTAAGCTGTCCTGATGAATAGAAAAATTGTCATGCTCTGCAGACACTATTCTGAAATTTGTAGACTAAATATCTTAGTGTTGATTTGGTCTGCTGTGGCAATACATTAGAGGTGATTTATTTTTTTCCTGTCAGGTAATCAATATAGCTGAATCTTTGCCTTCTTTTTTATAGAAACCTGCTCTGCTTCTGCATAAGATGCTATTAAATTCCCCATTCCCTTTTTAATAGTTTACCTTCCCTACTCCCCGCTGTTGTCGGCCCTGGAAGGTCGCCAAGCAGAGCCCTGAGTTGCGGAGTGGTCCCTGATGGGGACCTGTGTGACCATCTGCTTCGTCAGTTCTGGAGGCAATTTGGGAGCTGCTGCAGGGGGGCGATGAGAATTAGGTTGTTGATAGCGTTCATACAAAGACTGCTGTTAACAGCCTGCTAGTCTCTGCTTCTCTACTGCAGAAGACAGAGTGATATTTGTGTTCCCATATCATGTTGTAAAATGCATGAGATTTTGCTCTTTCTCCTTGGAAATGAGAATAGGAAAATGAGAGGATCCTGAACCAGAAGCTATTAGAAGAGCATGCAGAAACCTGCAGCGATTTCTGCTTTATTTTGTCTTCCTAGCTATGGATTAGAAGGACTGATTTTTGCAATGGGCTTTTTCCATAATGGCATTCTTGTATTGTTTGGTCAGAGCTTCCACAGGAGAAAAACAGGCTGCTGAATTTAGCCACTGATCTCTATTAGCCGTGGCCTAAGGCTATGCTGAGATTTATATCCCATTTGTATTGTTGCAGCTCAAAAGAAGAAATTTCAAAGGATGACAAGTGTATTCTGAGTAGGTATGTTATTCCATTTTCATGTGAAACCCATTTTTTTTTCTGCTTCCATTTGTCAGAAATGAGGTTAATAGGAAGAGAATATAGTACAGTGCTGCAGTGTCCCTGTTAAGGTAGAACAATAGCATCAGAAACAGTTATTTAAAAATTGGCTGCTTTTATTAAATAAAGCTGCATTGTGCTGGTGTGCAGAGTGCAGTCTTTTTTTTCTTAACATATACTGCAGTCAGTGCTTCCTTAACGAGGTGGCACTATTGTTGAGTTAGAAGGATAGAATAATCATATTGCTTTAGGGGACAGCAGGATTTAAAAGGAGATGCCTTACAGCCCTGTTTTACAGATTGGAAGCATCGGTTTAAGGGCATTGGCAGAATCATTTCCTTCTTCTTAGCAGCAGCCACTGCTGTGTCAGTAGTGTGTGGAATGGAAGTCCTAGTTGGTAGTCTGTTATGGAAACGCTGTTTACTGTTATTGTAGTACCGTGGTGACAACATGCCATTGAAATGGAAAACGAGCTCTCCTGCTATCTGGAAATTCCCAGTTCCTGTGCTTAAAACATCCAGGTCATCGCCACTTTCTCCAGCATACATGTAAGTGAGAGAAATGAGGATAATAAGGTGGGAATGTTTTTCGTGAGACTACCCTGTGGCAAAATACCCTGTTACATATTAAATGAAATTGGCACTCAGAATTTTATCTTGTTTGCTATATAGAAACCCCCATCCCCCTCCTCCCCCATTTTATCCTGGATGTTTCATGATGGATGTCATGTCAAGTCTTCCCTTTTTCTTGAATCATAGAGAAATTGTGCAGATTAAGCCATATTCATAATGATATTGTGTATGTTCATTTAAAAAGTTTGTGGTGGTGTTAATTTGTAGAGCTGATCTTGAATTGACAAGTTAAGCTCTGAGGCTGGCAGGCTTTCTTTATAGTGTGTATATGAACATTTCCTCCTCCTGACTATTTCATTTGGAAATTGATCTGGAAATCACCTGCTGTATTGTACTGCACTCCTGTTCGTGTGAGTTCTTGTAGAGATGAAATCATCCTGCTTTGGTCTTGTTTTATTCTTTAAAGTCTTAGCTTTAATACAAATTCAATGTCTTCATAAAATGTTACAATAAAATCTTAAAACATAAATCTGAATCATTCGTATCTGAATACTTACGTAGTTATACAGGTTGTCAGTGTAAAGTAGCTTCACAATATGCCTTTGTCTTGCCAAATCCTGATGCAGCTTTTTTTCACCTTTTGTTGCTGTGAGTTCTGTGTTAGCATATACAGGTGACTTTTTTTTTTTCCCTTCTCTGAAATAAAACTACTAAGTACAGGGTACTGAATTCCTTCTGCCTTTATTTAAGGAAGCAGTTTTTTCAAAAGGAGGAAGAGTTGCTTTAAAATGCACAGGTAGCAGTGTAGGTGACTTCTCTATCTGGAAATTGCTGTAAAGGCTACTACTTTCCAATAGTATTCCAGCCTAATATGTACAATATTAGTAGTTTTAAGCTTGCATTGTCTGCTTGCAGATAGGCTTTTGCTTCAGCTACAGTAGGTACATGCTGTTAGAGAGAGGTGTACAGGTCCTCTAAATGTCTTTTTTGTTGTTGTTGCTGAGCATGGCATTGTTACTGGTGGGGCTGAAAGAATCCAGCGCCATGTGCATAGTTGCTATTGTTCTCGGGGAGAAAGGCTGAGGGAACAAACCTGGCTGTACAAAACCTGTGCTGGGCACACTCACATTTAAGATTAATTAATCTTATGACGAGATGTGGATGTGCTTCAGTCTTTTCATAGGAAGCATCAAATATTCTTAAGGCTACCAAAAGGGAAGCTATTTCCAATAAATTGCTACCTATTCTGAGTTGTTAAAAAATATGACTTAAATAGAAGTTAAGTATCATGATGATAGGAGTTGTGAGACATTTGAACCTATTTCAGGGAAACAGTGTCATTAATATTTTATCCTATGGTGTTGTTTTTAAACTCTAATACTCTTAAATACAAGAAAAATCAGAACTTGCCCAGTCTGATGTCTCTGCTGCTGAAACGGAGCATTTCTTTGTGCGTCGCCTTTAAAGTGCTAATCTTAGTCCTGAGAATGATCCAGCCATTGTGATGGGGATTATGTGACTGATTATCTCCGTGTGTTGAAAGTTACGAACAGGTTTAGCGATCATGCTTAAACTATATGATGCTGAGCTTATCTGGAGCATGAGAAATATGTGATCAGCAGTCTTAATCATCTCTTGATAATGAGTCAGTGTATCTCAATGTTTATGAAGACATTTCTTTAATGGCATACAGACCTGACATTAGGAGGACTCATATATCTACTGTTAAAATTATTCATATATTTTATTATAAAGAATGAGAAACATTACAAAATGGCACCTACTTGATTAGGCAATATAAATCAACTAATTAAAAAATCCCTTTTAATTTAGTCTGACCAGTAAAGTAGGTGATGGAATTAATTACCTTCATTGCAGAGATAACAGTAAATTTGCTACTGTTTTATATAATCTGATGTTTTTCATATTCATATTTGTAAATTTTCTGTCATAAGTAGTCCTGTGCACATTAGCAAAGGGCTTATGTTTTGATTAAAGGGTTGAGGAATAAGTGGTGTGTGACATGGAACACGTATTGATGTAAGATAAATGGCCATAAAACTGTAGAATTCACAGATGAACACTGTGATACTAGATAGTTTGGATCTAGGGTATACAAAGATATGATTGAGCTTTTAATCCCTTTAATACTTGATATCTCAATCTTACAAAATAGGGGGCTTTGTGTAGTTTGGAATGCAAAGTGGGAAGGTCTTAAAAGTGGGTTTTTTTCCTTGTATTTAAAATGAAATTCCAGTTTTTCAAGTTTCTCTAGTAAAGTTGACCTTAGCTTTAAAAGCTTCACCCTGCTTACGATTTACAAGCAACTTATCTAGAGATTAACATGATGGTCAGGACAAATAGATTTTATTAGAGTTTTTTTTTGTCTGTGTACCCCATAGCTGAACTGTGCCTTAGTTTCCCTGTCTTAAAATGCTGAGACTGGTGGTTGTGAGCAGGTTTGGCTTCTTGGATGAAGCACCTATGTACAAAGTGCCACTGCAAAATGTTTACTCTCCTGCAGCTGTGCAGCTGGGGAAGCTTAGCTCAGTCTCTGCTTGGAAAGTTTGTGGTAGTTGGTGATGGGGGGAAATGAGTGTGAGGAGCTCATCTCAGAGAGTTCTGTGCTGTGGGGAACTTGTGGCTGGGTAGTACCTGAAATAAAGGACCTGCAAAAGTTGAGGTGTGATGAGTTTGTAGGTGAGGATGTGATTCTGTTACTGGGAAGTCTGCTTGGTTTGCAGGATCTGTTATCCCTTTCCTGGCAATGGGAAGGAGCACCAGGGACTTGCTGCCTCTTGGCTGGTGGCTTTGTATACCACCAGTTATTTATTAGGGATATTTTCAGGACATCCTGACTGCAAGAGGTAACCCTTCACATTATACAGAGTCGAAGTGTTCTGCTGATGGGGAATGCACACATTCCCTGTCTTCTGATGAAACTGATCCAGAGTAGCTTGAACTTTCCCCCAAGCTGGAGGGATCCAGTGACACTGCATAGGGAAAATTGCGCACTGTTAGAATTGGAACACTGGCATGTTCTGATATATGTAGGTATAGTGCAGCTGGCTTAGTGCACGAGTT
>WEIT01021274.1:2627-33530 GCA_013389985.1 Dryoscopus gambensis
AGGGGAAGTCAACCTTTCTAACATGTCCTTCCTCTTACTAGGTACTTTAGCATTTTCCACTTCATTCCTCTTTCAAAACACAACTACTTTATTGCAAAGGGCTCGAGGAAAGAGCTCTGAAGATGACTGGACCTCAAAGGGATACTCATAGATCCTCAGGTCTGCTGTTTGTGGGGGTGGGAGAGCTGGTAGCATCTGTGCTGCCAGGGCCACGTTTGGCTTCCTCACTGACACTACAGCAAAGGCATCCAGGGTGTAACATATTTTAAAAAACTTTAAAAATGGTTTAAATATATTTTGAAGAGCAATATAGCACAATATAAATGACTGCTTCCTATGGAAATGATCACGTGTTCCTGGGATTTAAGTAAATGAGGAGGGAAATTGTATATAACTGGGCATTGTTGCTTCCTTTCAACTGAGCAAACGTGAAGAGCCAGCAAAATACTTAAATTGGTTTAGATTAGCAACTGACAATTAAAAACCTAGCAACTGGTATTTTACATGTTTTTTGATTAACGCACCTAGGAATATGTCACTATTAGAACGTGATGAACCAGGATTGTCTCACATGACATCTACCTAGAAGACTGTCATTAGTATCTTGTTTATTAGTTAACTGGGCAGGACTGATGTCAGTTTAGTTATTCTAGTGACAACCACAGCAACACGTGTTTTTCCTGCTACATAAAACATATTTTCCTTGCTTAATCATAGCCTTTCTACATCTTCTATACATTCAGCTCTGTTTTGATCAAACCCAGTAGAATAAATGCATTAAAATACTGCTAAAAACCCACAGTGAACTTCTTTTTCTGGGGAAACAAGGGGAATGGCTTTTAGCTGGTGGAGAGTGGATTTAGGAATTAGTAAGAAATTCTTTACTGTAAGGGTGGTGGGGCCATGGAACAAGTTAGTGAGAGAGGCTGCGGCTGCATAAAGTTTCAGCAGGAAACAGTATCAGTTTTCAGCAGTATCTTTCTATGAAAACATTTGTATCAGAAAAATGCCAGAACCTCTACCAGGAATTTTAAAAGCATCTGACAACCTGCTCCATAATCACTTTGTCCTGTCAGAGCCTTGGATTTGGTGCCTGTGGGAGGAGCAAAATATTGATACTCTCAAAAGCCACCAGCACAATATGTTAGAGGACCCAGTAACAAATAAAATATCAAAATAGAGCAACTAGGCCTCAGCCACAACTACTAACTACACTGATGAACACCAAGGATGCTCTGGAGTCTCTCTAGGAAAAAAGTTCTACAAATAGTTGGGTTTTTTTCTTTTTCAAGATCTAGATTAAAAAATTGAAACGTTTCACATAATTCAAAATTTTGAGAATTTTTGTGATGGATGCAATGTGATTATTTCAGTATGAGGAAAAGTAATTTTGAACAATCCTAGGTGAGATATTCTCTGCTGGGCAGTTTCTGGTAACAGAAAATGGAACCTTTATGCACAGAGTGAGAGGCATGTACTTCTGTTTGCAGGGCGAGTGCCTGCCCACACACAGGATGCCCTCAGAGTCTCACCTTGTGCAAAGTTTTTGTTATTCAGTTGCTGTCATGGAGCCAGGCTACGGCTGAGTTCTCAGAGAGGGAAGAGTTTAGGGATCTTTCCTTCAGGTGACACAGCCAGAGTTTATTTGTCTGAATTTGGGACTGAAAGAGCTGTACAAGTCAATAAAGCACGCAAACATTTTCCTACTGCCCCCAAAAGAAATGTGTTTTGACATGAGACCTCTGTTCAGACTTGCTGGGTTGGCAGTACTAGTGAAATGAAAGAGATTCTGGCTAGAAAACGTGGAATCAGATTTTAACTTTCTAATGACATTTTTTACTGCAGTCTCTATCTGCAAAAGGAACTTGCTGAAGGTGATTTTTTTTGTTCAGTCAGTTCCTTATAGTGGTGACACACTGCTCTAATACAAACCTCAGACTTCTGGTTTGTCCTCCACTGCCTATTAGGTATTTTTACATGTACTGAGATTGAAAATTAGTACATGCCAATCATGAGGCAGGGTGGATGGTGCCACCCTTCTACAGCAAAGGCAACTTTATTTTCAATAACAGCTTTAAGGTCTTCTGAACAGACACCTGTTTGCTACTCCTTGTGGTTTATTTTATCACAGTAATTATTCTGCTATTTAAATTTTATTCTGAATTTTACTAATTCAAGGCCAGATGACAGAGTTACAGTATGTCAGTATTAGTCCCACTGAAAGTTTCATGCACAACAGCCCTTAAGTTAAGCCACTACATGTACCCCACTAGTCTTGGAGGCTGAAATGATCTTTCACAACCAGATCCCAAGGCCCTCCAGTCAAGCATTGCATAGACCCACAGTGGTAATGGTATGTACTCATCTCATGCATTTGATGAAATCTGATTATCCAGGAGCTAAATGAAGGCTAAAGCTGACATAAGGGGGCAAACAAATAAAGTAATGAGAATTAAACATGTCTTTTTCCCGAGAACTGACAGCAATAAAATCCAGTGTAAAATATAATTTTGTACCTATCACATGACTCTGACATGTAGTCCTTGTCATGGTGTCCTCCTCTTCTTCTTGCAGGTTTTCTGTGACTACTTTAGCCTGTACATAGTGCAACAACAAAAGTGAAGAACATCTGTGACTCTGTTTATGCTGCTTCACGACAACCACAGAATATTTTTCAGAAATAAATCAGAGTTACATGGTAGCTAAGCGTGGAATATATAACCTGTCTTATTCTATGAATGATATCTGATGATAACAACTTTAATTTCATTCAAAATCACAATATGCAGCAGTGAAAAATACCCTTGGAAGATGCACTTCTTGAAAATAAAAACCTAATATATGGTGTGGTATCTCTTTAGTTCAGTTTGCAAACACTGAACTTTGGCGTTTTTACTTCTGCTTCTGTTTAAAAGCATTTATTAGCTAGACAGAGAGAAAAAATTGATTTAAGTATGCATTGCAGTCTAAGAGCCTGTATGTGGTATTCAAGTTTGTGTTATTCAAATCCCTTAGATACTCCGGGTTTTTTTCAGACTAAGATGTATCTTTGCCCTGTTATTCTGCACGCCTATTTCCCAAGAGGACAGATAATCTGAGTCCCTCCCCAGCACACAGTGAAATCCCCCTCCATCACATGCCATCAGTGGCCACAATTCAGATCCAGGGACATATTTTTCTGCCATACTACATAAATCAAAACAGGAATGAAGATATTTCCAGGTGATGAGAGAAGGAAAGGCAGCATGACAGAAAAAATTGCTTTCAATATCTCAGGGATCTTAAATTATTGGCTAATCACTCTCTGCTGTTTTAAACTGCTTACAGCACACTCACAAGAGCACATTCTGTAATCTAAATCACTGGAATTTATCATCATTTGCATGACATATCTTTGATCACAGCGCAAATCCTGCTTGCTGGGTTACACAAGTAGCCCTGTTGACCTCTTGTGACCAGTCTAAGTACGACACCAAAGCCTCGCTCTCTACATTTGTAAAAGTGCATTTATCATCTCCTAATCCTAGGGATTGGATTACATCTTTTCTTTCTTCCAAAACCCCTCTCTTCAGGCTATGGAAAATGAGGAGGCGAGTGATCATTTGGCACCCAGTTCTGGGTGGAACAGTTCCTCACATTCGCAGAGCGCGTGGCCAAGCGCTGCTGTGACATTTCACAATATTGCGATAGCTCCCTGGGTGCTCCCCAAACACACAGACTGTGCGCATGGAGTGTGACACAAAACTCCCGGTGTCTCGGGTGTGGTGCCACACTTCCACCTCGCAAAGTGAAGCCCGTGGCTGTTCTAAATCACACAGGGCTGTAATAAAATCACAAAGATGAAATGAAGCAGCGCAGCACAAAAATGATTGTGTCTCACCTTAAGCTCCAGCCAAGGACATGAAAAAGTACTGGAGAATGTGGAATATCCTTGGTGTAGGCTAAAGTGCTACGTATTTCTGCTGGCTGGCCTTTAGAGCAAAGTGCTTTTTTTGATGAACGCTAACGGGAAGTGTATCCCTCTGAAGGTGAATGCACAAGGCCACCACTGGTAGAACATTGCTTTTTCCATAAATTCAGTGGAAGTCCAGCAATAACGTTCTTTGCATGAACAGAAATCAGAGCTAATCGGTGCATATGTTATGGCATAACAGTGCCTCAAGCCTTTACCTGGCACATCATAAGAAAAGTGATTTAATCATCAAAAATTCAATAGCTTTTAAAGGAAAAAACTTGCTAGAAAATGAATGTTAAAAACCGTTCTGGCCAGGATTTAAAGCAGCAATGTACATCTGATAAGCAGCTTGGAAATACAGCAGCTTCTGCACTGAACCGTAAGACTGAGTGCAGTTTGCATTGTTCGGAAAAGAAAAGAAACCTTCCTGGTTTAGGGCTTTTCAAAAGATTTATGCAGTTTTCTCCAAAAGCATTAATTTTGTCTTTTTATGAGCAAGAAGATGCACAACAGGCCACTCTACTGCATGCGACTGTTTTCAGTCACAGCTATCTTCCAGTCCTTTGCAATCTGCTTCAAAGTAAGCAGACACCAAAGAATAACTGGAAATGATAGTAATAAAATTCATGAACTTTGAATTTCGAGACTTTGCATTGTTTTTCTTTTAGAAGTTTGGAGGACAAGATGAAATATCACATATTGAGGAATCTCAAGGCATATCTCTTTCATAAGTTAGCATTAATAACCGTAAGCACATTTTAAATCTCGTTATTCTAGATGTCCTCAGTCTTTTGGCACTAGATATTTCTTACAGGAATTAAGTGCCACAGTAAATACAATATGAAACTCAAAAAAATGAAACACAGAAATGTAACTTAATCTTAAAAAACAGTACAAAGATACTTTGTTTTCCTGCTAACAGAAGAGTGTATGGTGTAGCAGAAGTAATGCCTTTTCACCATGACTAACATGTCCTTAAAAACGAAATAGTATAATTAGCATATCCGCATTATTTATGTACATTAAAGACAATCTTTGTACTTCCCTCATAAAATGAAGTGTGTTTCTTGAAGATATACTTAAAAACTATTATTGCAGCATTTAGAAAGACTTCACAAAATGACAGACAAAAAGTACAGCAAATTATTGCAGCATTAGAAAATAATAAGTTATAAAGAAATTGTAGAAGCAATATGTAGAGTTTTTTGTACTTCTGTACAGTGAAGATACACCCTAAGCTGTCAGGACCATATTAAATGGGGCATAGTTAAACTGAGTGGCTCTGATAAGGGGCTCTGCTTTGCTATCTAAGTTCTAGATCAGTTGGATTGAATTTCCTGCATATTGCACATTTCCAGACTTTCATTCTCTCTCTTTCCTTTCAGTGACACTACAAGGACAGCCTTAGATATGCTTATAATTTGTGGTTTTATAATGCAGGAGACATCTACATTTTCAAAGAAGAGATGATACCAGCGGAGTCAGGAGGAAAGTTTTCAAACACATTCATTTTGCATATGTTCCCTGTAAGTTTTTTAAAAAATGACCTTGCAGATGTTCTCAGGCAAGACATCTGTATTAAAGTAAAGAAAAAGAAAAAAAAATTGCCTGAATTTGAAACCATGTATGGAATGCCTTGACTTCAAACATCCTAAACATCAGACCTAAGCTTAGAGTTCTTTCAGTTCCCATTATGAAGCTTTTTGCAATGTTCCCAGAGAATTTGTATTTCAGATTCCCTCAGACGAAATAGTTGTATGTGCTGCACTTCAGTAACTCAGTTCTATCAGGACAACAAAAGTAACAGCCTCAGCTTCACAGTAAGTATTATATTTGGCACGAGTTTCCAGACTGTTAAAACTGTGGTTATGGTAATAATAATAATAATAATAATAGTAATAATAGTAATAATAGTAATAGTAATAATATGGACAAGACAGCTATCTCAGGAATGAGCAAAAAATGCTATAGGATTAAAGCATCTCTGTTCTCCTTGTGCTGGACTTTAAAACATCATAGGAAAGGCCCTTGCAAGGCAAGACATTGCTCATTAAATTCTAAGGTTAATTAAAAGAAGCTTCACCAGGAAGGGCACCCCTTCAGCCTGACTTTAGGTTACAATCCTAGACTCTGTGTGAATTCAGTGCAGTAAAGTTAGTCCAGAACCAGAATCTAGCAGCTAATGGAAAATAAGATGATTTTTCTTCTACATTGCAAGGTTACTCCTCTCTGGGTAAGTTAAATTATCAGGTACACTTAGTAACTTATTGAAGAATAAAACTAACTACAGGGTATTACAGGGAGATTTTTAATGGCACAAAAATAGATGCAAGTCCATTGTATGTTTTTGCTTTTGAACATTCCTTCTTGAGTGACAAATATTCCCAAATGTGGTCAAATACTTTGCCTTTACCACATCAGCTGTGCACTTTTAGGCTTAATGACTTCTATAATGTTCAGAGGAATGTTCAATACTGGCATGCAATTTTCAGGGAAAAGAGAAAAAAAATTTCAAAATAATGGTCCTATTATTCCACTCTACTACAGTATGATTATAGCATCACTGTGCATGTATCTTCACTGGAATTGAATTGCCAGCAGAAGCAGTAGGATCTTCATGACTATCTGTATAATGTGGCCTATAGTCAAGCTGACAACTTTTGTATTAATTCACAATCCTCTAGCTGCACAAAATATTTCTACCTTATGTATAAACAGTTATTATCCTGTTTGCCTGCAGTGGCAATAGGAAACACATCTGGAAGTTAAAAAGAAGGTAATAATGTTTTCATGTACTGAAGCACTTACCAGGGTCTGATTCTGCATTTCCATATCAGCTTTTGTGTTGCTGTTTTTCTTGTGGTTTCCTTGAGAGCTGATAGAGTTGCTGTGAAGAGAGGAGCCCTGGGAGCTGCCCTTCGACACACTCCTGTAGGAAACATTATTTGATCCACTTTCTGTCTGCTGAGCTGCTTTCTTATCAACTCTGCAGGTAGAGAGTGATTCCTCTGATAAATTGCATTGCCCTTCTTCAATCACTCTACTTTCCCATTCCTTTAATGTTTAAAGTAACCTCTCTGTATCTTTCTGTCTCTAGACCTTTGAGTGATAAATGTTTCTAACTAGCCTTGATCAAACCTGTCACTTGCAATTTCAGGTAGTATATCAATTTAGCCTTTCACATATAATGATTTATATTATATTTGGGACTGCTGTGGGGCAAACGTGAAAACACAATATACCAATTGCTAAGTTCTTCTGTGACCAAAGGTTGTGATAGCTAGAAATGTAACTAATTCTGACAAGTTACCACATACGCGTTTTCCAGTTACGGTACAGGAAGATGGAATACATTAAAACATGTACCTAATTACCTTCTGTCTTTACACACCATCTGCCTAGATTCTTGATTTCTGGAATAATTTGAATTATCAGCTTGGATGTAACTCGCCTATCTTTAATTTCAAAGACCAATGGTTTGGTTAACAATGTAACATGAACAAAATTATCATCTCATTTTTAATGGTTTTTTTTCCTGTACAGATTAAAGTCCCAACTGTGTACCTACAGTTTGCTCTGTGCATTCTTAGCACAAAAGGAACATACATTGAACTTCACATCTGGGCATCTGTAAAGCTACATGGAAATCGATACATCCCAAATTGTGTTCCAGAGTTTTACCTGTTTAAAAGCTCTCTCATAAAACTGTCTTTTGGTGAATAGGCAGCTGTGGTGGAATCTCTGACTTGTTCACACTCAATCTCACCAGGAGGGTCTTGGGAAGGTTTCATAATTTTGCTCTCCATGGCTAAAATGTCTCCGTTGTCTGTTTTCCTGTTAATTTCATTTTCTATTTCACAGTGTTGTTCAGTTTTCTTTTTTTCTTTTCTTCTCTCTAATTTTGCCTGCTTAATTCCAAATCCTGAAACTTTTGCATCCTTTTTTTCCACCTTTGTTTTGGGAACATCAGTTTTCCTGCTACTCAGTGCTGGGAGCTTACTCTTTCGGAAGCCAAACCAACTGGCTATGGAAGGCCCAGTCTTTTGTTTAGTCTCCACAGTGGGAGATTTGGTTTGTCCCTGACCCTTTTGCACATTTTCTTGAATGCATAACATGACTTTCTCTTCTATTGTAGGCTGCAGAGATGGTGAACTCAAAAGATCATTAACCTTCTCAGAGGTTTCTGCTAATTTTAAAGACATTTGCTGTCTTGGTGACTTTGTTGCTTCCAGTTTATGAGGACACTTTACGCCATCAAAGCTTTGGAAGGACAAAATTTGTTTGGAAGATACAGTAGCTGAGGCTTCTAACGCCAATTCTGCTGACAGAACACTTTTTTTACCTTGAGCTTCGTGCTTAAAGCTTTCAGAGCTTCTCTCACTCTGCACAGATAGACTGCATGCATCTTTCTGAGAAAATGGTTTGCTTCCATCACATTTTGAAGCATTGTGAAACTGGTCTACTTTTTGAGATGATCTGAAGGGCAGTTTACTTGGGCTTCCATGCTGGCTATTGCAACTACTCGTATTTCCAAGAGAGCCTTGTCTAGGATAAGAATTGTCTGTGGCTTTAGTAGTATATAAAAGAGTCTCTGGTGTCACTGCTGACCCAGGAATAGCCTTGACTTGAAGCCCTTCCATGGCTGAGTTCTGCCTTGTTAGAGAATTCCCTCTGTCAGAAGTGTTTGTAATAATCTGAGTCCGTACTTTCCCGAGACCTTCTGTCACAGGGGCAGATGGCTTCTCCCCTGTGTGAATGCTGAAACTCTGACTACGAGCTTTCGCTCCATTCATGCCCAGAGCTGGCTTCAAGTGCGACTTGTTGCTAGAAGAAACAGACCTCTTAACTAATTTGTTTTCTAATCCATCTCCTCTGTCTACCGCCAAGTTGCAGTTTTCATGTGAATGAGCTGATGCTGTATCCATACTAAGTCCCATAGCACAATTATTTTTTACTTCAGTATCAGACTTGGAGTCCTTTAATTCCACATCCGTTGCACCTTTGGTGGTTACACACACAGGCTCACTTTGCTTGTACTTACTGGAACTCACATTACTTTTGGAAGCTGCATTTATACTGTCTTTTTCCTGCTTCCCTGGTACAGTGGAGCTCTTGCGGAGGAGCTGGGGAGATTTGACAAATAATTTCAGTCCCACAGGGAGACGGGTTTTCATTCCTCTCTCATTAGAGTTTTGAGAGGCATGTGCAGCATCACCGGCATGAAACAGTGTTGACGGGAAATTGTTTACCTGAGATAGCAAAGGCTCACTTGTGCTCGTTGTATGACATTGAGGAGTTGTGGGGAGAATGTTTGGCATCTTTTGTAGCTGATCCACCCCACTGTCACTGGAAATATTGTTTTTGCTGGAATATGTGTCTTGTGAAGAAGTTGTTTCCAGTGACGGACAACCTAGAGAAAAGGACCTGGCTGTTTGAAAATCTGTGCTGGAATATTCACGATTCCTGTGGGGACCCAGCTGATTAGGGTTTTTTGGGCAGACTTGCTTTGTGAAAACTTTGGAAAGTCCTTGACACGCACTGTGGGATTGCTGAGATGTGCATTTATTTTGCATAATTCCTTCTGCATTTTCTTGAAGGTAAGATAATTCAATTTTGGCCCCAGAAGATACATTTTTTGCTTGCATTTCATGACCAGATTGATTATGAAAGCCAGAGTTCACAGTTCCTTTTAATGGAGATGATTTCAGTATATTTTTTGCTGTTTCAGTGGGACCAGCTCCTCCTAACTTTACCGCTAGAGGTGGAGAATTAGCATAATTAGGCCGAATCAACAGGGACGTTGACCTGCCTGGAGGAAGGGGTGGGGATGGAGACCGGGCTTCTACAGCAGCTAAATCACAATGAAAGTCTCTGGTTGGAGGCTCCCCATAGCTACTGGGCTCAATAAGGTGCTGAGGCAACAGTGGTGACGCTGGACTGTGACTCTTTGGATACTTTGACCCATCTCCTCTGCCTGGATGTTTCAAGTTGGGCAGGGGGTGGGCAGGGGGCTTTGGAACCTGAAAGTCGACTTTCGAGTCAAAATGACGAGGTGGGCTTTGGGCCTTTTTGAATCTTGAAAGCTTTACAGGTGGCAGAGCAGGTGATTTCTCAAGGGCTGTGGGGCCCACTGACAGCGCTACAGGTGTCTCCCCACTCTCAGTCATCACTGTTTTTTGGGGAGAAAATTTACCTCTGCTGGGTATTTTAGTTACATTTGGCTTTTGATTGATTCCTGCATGCACAGGGGAGCTTGAATTGGCCTTGTATGATGCATCATACACTGGCTTCACTAGTTTTTGCCGTGAAGTATTTTGCTGTGTCACTCTTCCACAGCGTGAAGATTCGCTGCAGGTCAGGGGGACAACTGTATTTTTATTCCCTGTATTATCTTCAAGAGTATTTTTCCCAGTTTCATGTTCCTGTCTTTCTAAAGCAGTGTAGTTTCTAGCACTGGTTCCTGCCTGCAAATCAGTTCTTCCCTGAGGTATAAGTTCAGTGTACTCTGCACTGGATGTAGTTTGTGGCTGGTTGATTGAAATCTCATTTCTTGTTACAGTGACAACGCCAGTCTGATGTGAGTTGAATTCAATTGGCTCACCATCCTTAGCATCATATATTACTGTAATGCACTCTTCAGAAGAGGTCTTTTTTATAACTTTTTGTTGTTTAATGAAATTACATGTCTTCGGCCTAATGTCTGAGTGAACAGGTAGCTGGTTCTCTTCTTTGTCAGTAGATACAAACTGAGAATTCTCCGTGACTTTGAGCAAGTCAGAGGTCTTTGTGTACTTCTCAGGAAAGGGAGTTGATAATAAATCTGATGGACTTTTCTCATCACTGCTTTCTATATGCAATTCATCCAAGACTTCATTGTCATCAGTGTCTGAAAGCTGAAAATTAAAGTCCTTCCAGCCCATATTAGAATGGCTTTGATTTAACTGTAACTCAGGCAGCTTTGCTCTGGTGCATGATTTTACTTCGGCCTGAAATCCACTGACAAAACTAGTCAATTTTTCAGGTCTTTCCTTTGAATTAAAAAATGAACTTCTTTCTGGCAAATGTTTCCTGTTAGGATCCCAGTCAAAGAGACTGTCAGAAATGCTATGAGTTAATTTGCTACAATAGGTCCTGCAGTCTTTACTTGGTACTTCCTGCAGCAACAGTAAAGATGAACAGTCATCATCTGCATCATCATGTGAATCTGAATCATAAGAGAAAGTTTTATTGTGTTCAATGCAAATACTTCCCATTTCCATTGGCTTACAATGAGTCTGTTCATTATGGCTGCCACATTTAATTCCAGGGGAATATATTCCTTCGTTGGAGTTCATGCAATCTTTGTAACCCCATTTTGATATTACTGAAGGTGGTTCAAGTAGTATTTTTTGCTTCTGCAATTTCTTCAGCCCTTCTAAGATATGGTTTTCCTTGATACGAGTTGGAGGTAGATCATCTGCAGGACTTGAGAGGTTGCTTGGGAGCGAAGAACCAATGCTTATTCTTTTATCCCATCTCACGGATGACTGTCAAAACAAAATAAAAATCACTTGTGTTACTCACAAGTGCTGTCAATAAAAGTGCTACCATTTTGGTAAAGAGATACGGGAGTTGCATAAGGGCTTTACATTCTATTCTTTGCTATTTATAGCAAAGTTCCTTTTTAATAAAGGATTTCACAGTGATGTGAAGGCTGTAGCGCATTAAAAACCTGTAGGAAGAACAATATGAATGGAGGGATTAAGATAAAGAAGAAGAGCAGTTTGGACTACGAAAGGCAGAATAATGTCAGAACAAATGAGGAGACTGTAAGCAAGCTGGAGTGATAAAGGAATCGCTAAAAAAATTAAATGGGGGGGGTAACAGTTTAGTGACAACTGTCTTCAATATAAAAGAGAGGAAAGCAAAAAACTTCTGAAGGCAGCTTTTCAATTAATCCTGTTTCAGATTAACTTAAACTAATACAAGAAGAAAATTAATTTGATTTACCCTTTTGCTTGTCTTTCCATCATTCCAAGTGTAGGAGGAACCACTGGAATATTCACTGCAAGCGCTTGAGAGGGAGAGTTCACTGCTACTGCAGCTGCTCCGGGGATACAGGCGGCTAGAACTTGTCATATTTAATTGACTCTGGCATTTCAAGACAGGTATGCTGGATTTCACATTCTGCTGGCACTCCTAAAATAGGAGAAGAAATAGAAATATCTTATGGGTGGAAAATCATTTAAGTTCCCCTTGATTAAGAATGGCAAAGAAAAGGCGAGTAAGCCACTTACACCCTCCTCTTATGCAATTTAGCATCTGGTGAATTTAATACAGGGAACTAAATTAAAAATTGCTAACAATTTCATTTGTCAGGGGGAGAAAAAATCCACAGTTCTTGTTTTCTTCTTTATTCTTGAACTAGTATTCTTCTCTTCTTTTGGTAAAGATTATTCTGAGTCTGTTTGAATTATGCTTCATACATAAGCAGCGTGCGCCAGTAAGATACAGAAAACAAAGTTATAAGAATACAAGTACATCTTGACAACTGCATTATAGCACCACAATGTAACAGATGAGGCTGCACACCCTGGACAAGGTAAATTAATTTAGTATCCTGAGCAGAATGTCCACCGAGAATGGAATCTCTCCATTACAGTCTAATTTTGGTTTCCTATCTAGTTCAAAGCTTTGTCTAAGAAACTCTCTGACGTAGGACAATCCATCTTCGTGTCGCTCGCAGACAGCTGAAGCCTCTTGCTTATGCAATTTATTGACACTTTATGGCTGCCTTTAGTACTTGTGTAGTTATCGCCCCTCTCCAAATGCAATTTCAGCTGACTGTGACTAAGTGCCAGCTTTGAGGAAGAGAGTAATGAAGAGTAGATAGCACTTTAGGTAAAATATTAAACCTCTGTAGGAGTAGCTAGGATGCCTTTAATTTGTTTTCAAACTAATACTCTTGAGCCTAACAGCACTAGAGCTTCTTTAGTGTTACGTGCTTGCACTATTCTCCAGTTTTCTTACAGAATCAGACATCTTTTTAATTACCAGGAACACCAGACATGACTACATGAAAAGAGGTTGTAATGAGGTGGGGGTCAGTCTCTTCTCCCAAGTAGAAACGGATAGGACAAAAGGAAACAGCCTCAGGTTATGCCAGGAGACATTTAGATTGGATATCAGGAAAAATTCTTTCACTAAAAGAGTTGTCAAGCAATGGAGCAGGGAAATGGCTGAGTCACCATCCCTGGAGGGATTTAAAAGCTGTGTGGATGTGGCACTTGGGGACATGGTTTAGTGGTGGGATTGGCACTGCTGGGTTAATGGTTGGACTCAATGATCTTAAGGGACCTTTCCACCCTCTGGTGGGTGAAAGGTTGGATTCAATGATCTTAATCATAAAGATCTTTCCCAACCAAAGTGAATCTTTGATTCTCTGCCTCTGTTTCATAAAACTTCCCTTTGGACTTCATTAAGGCAAACTGAAACAATATTTATTGATTTTTGTATGTAGATATACTTCAAATTAATTTTGGTTATATGAAGAATTTACCTTTACACTTAGGAAGAAACAAGAAATCTAAAGTTATTGAATCCGTAAAACAATTATCAAGGCTGTGTATGCCCTAGACATAGCTTCTTCATGGAAATCTCCAACAACACTCAATTTTTAGGCACTTCTCATGCATTGACATGTTTGTTGGCCTCCTGCTAATTTCTTCCATTTATTCCTCCATATTCCTCCCATTTATTACTACTGGGGTTGAACCTTTTTTCAGCTGAATGGGAGAGAGCAGAATTTTTACTGCTGAGGAGTTCATCAGCACAGCTGTTCATTGCTCAGCTGACATAATAATGTTCTGCTTTTGACAAAACTAACTACAGGGCAAATCATTATTCTTTGTCACAGGCAAAACCTATGAATGGGAAAATCATTCAAGGCACCAAGAACACATTTCACCTCTGGGAATTATTGGTACATATTCTCCTAGGAAGTCAAACGGATGCAAGAGGAACAGCCTTTAAATCCAGTGGCTCTGGGAAGAAGACATCTTTCAGTATCAGAGGCAGGCTGATGCATGTGATTTTGGCTGTGAAGCAGACTCTCTCGCTTTGTTGAGACAAATTAGTCTTTAGTTCTGACATTGTGGTTCCCCTGGGAGACCCCCTGCCATCAGCTTCCTCAGCTGTGGCAGTGTCACTCCTGGTCAGGGTGACTGTACAGAGGCCAATGGCAGCAGCTGCTTGTTCTGGCTATCCCTCTGCATTTCAGCTCTGGCACTGGGAAAACAGGTCATGTGGAATTCCTGCCCCTTATACTGGGCTGTGTCCCAGCCACCACAGCTTTCTAGTGAAGGATGCCCGTAAATCCTCTCCTTTAAGAATCTCCTGTAGGAGGAAAGAGATCACAGCACAGTGACAAGTATGGCCTTCCTATCATCTTCAGCTAGCCTGAGAGCCTCTCCATCCTCTCACTTTGTTTCCTTTGCACCTAAGAGAGGAGAAGGGCATTTGGTCCAACAGTTTCAGCAGTGGGAAAAAACGGAGCTATCCAAGCCAAGCAAAAGAACAGTACATTACTGTAATCATCTTTAAGAGAGGAGAAAATGTGCAAAAAATATCATGTCATTCCAGATTATGAAGTAGGGTATCTACTCAATTTCTAGATTGCATTCAGATCACTTAAGAGAGTGGAGTTTTCCCCTGAAATTTGCCTTTATTCTCTAAATTATCCAGGAAAGTACTTTGAATAGCATGTTTATGATGCATAAATTAAATACATTTAACTTGCATATGGGTCTATTAACTGACATGGTGAAATTTTAATTTTTTGTAATCATGACTCTTTAGTCATTACCTTTAATGAAATTAGAGTAAAAAGGCCTGAATGTAGTAGTACAATTTAAAAATGTAATTTTCACTAGAAATCAGAGAAAATTGAAATAATCACACCATTAAAGACACAAAACTCTATATTAGAGCAACTTAACCTGAAGGCTTAATTAAATATAATGCAAAGGCTTGTTAGCATTTTTGCGAACCTTTGAAACAATGCCTTTTCATTAAAGTAGGTATTACAAGGGAGATTACATTTTTGTTGACACTACTATACTTCAAGATCAAAGGCACACGCAGGTTCAGTGTTCTTTTCTTGTACTCTTTGTTTCTCTGTATGTGATTTTTGTTTTTTAAGCTACTTTTCTCTTTGACAAAGAAACATGAAAGCCACGCTGGCAAACGTTTTGCCAAATAAGCACAAAGCTCACTCCGTCTGAAAAAAAATGCAGAGCCCATGAATTTTTTAAAGTTCATACATAATATATCATAAAAGTGGGATGAATAATACGGGGCATGGGCTTTAATAAAAAGCTCCTTGACCATTTCTCAGAGATTCTGAGATGTAATCAATACCCAAAAAGGTGTATCGGGGACATTGCTAAGATTTACGCTTTTTTTGCACACAGTGACACTATCTGCTCACTATATCAGCCGAGGACACAATATTGAATTTCAGAGAACAGAAGGAAGTAAAAGCATTGTTATCTGCCTCAACAGAGTTTCAATTCAGAGATCAGCTTTATGGCTCTTCCCTGACACCAGAGGCGAAGAGGAGGTTCCAGATGAGGGGTACAAGGGCAGCACAAACACTCACGTGCATCTGAGCATCAGCACTTCGAGCTTGCACCAGGCTTCGGTTTCGTTCTACTTCTGAGAGCAAATCCCCAGATGAGAGGTGCAAGATGCGTGAATGGAGTTTCTGGGGGGGCAGAAGGGAAGGAGCAAAGCATAAGCATTTGTCAGATATGCAGCAGATCAGCATTTTTAAAATTCCAAACTCTGCTGTTAAATTTCAAGGGAAATGAAGAGCCTGAGGTAAAAGAGGATTTGTTCTAATTTGAAATGTTGCTCTTTGTGCTTACTTTGTCCAAGACTTCCTGTCTGGAGGACAGATCATTCTTCATCCAAAACAAACTCTACTTTTTCTTCTAGTCACTGCTTTGCAACTTATCATTACTTCACATGCAACAATAACAAATGAACATGAGTCCCACCATTATCCATAGAGTTTGACAGGTTTCAGGAAAAAAGCATAAAAATGAACTACAAAATTAACATTTATAAATCAATCAACATGTTAATGTTGTTTTATTTACGAGCTGTTACACCTTGCGTGAATGATTGCAAAAGTGACCCTATTTTTAACCAGCATTGATCTGCTGAAGGCCTCCTCTGCACACATTTTAACTCAAAGTCATTAATGTCATCTGTTAGGAACAATTAATGTGAATAGAAAATAATTGCATCAGGGAACTGGGGACTCAGAGGATTTTGTGCATTAATATTCACATGCTGTTCGATTATATACACAGTTCTTTTCTCAGTTTTGCTTGGAAGGATGGCTAAGCTTGTGCCTTTCCCTCCATGTTCACCTGTACACTAATTCTAGGGCTTTCAGTCTGCATTAAGCCTGATTTGTTTTAATTGCAGTTTCAATAAAATCCATGATTTATGTGACTGTCTTGGCCAATGACTTCAAAAGAAGAAATATCTGCGGTCTTGTTAGTCCTGGGCCAGCACAACATGTAGCAGGCAGTATGGATCTGACTCACGGTCCATTAAAAGCAATGGAAATGGACTAAAAGAATAAAACCCAAGAAAAAAGAACTTTGGATCAGGCTCCTTTCATCTTCCCATTAATTCTCCAGGCTTGCAACCTAAGAGACCACATTTACCCCCTCAGCTTGGAGGAACAAACAGTGCAGATCTCGCCGGGTGCTTTACCAGGGGACTCCATGAGGGATGCAAACCATGGAGATTTGTGGAGGCTCTCTGACTGTCCCATCACCCTGTCCATCCAAAAAGACTGGCCAAAGAGGGAAAAAGAATCCCTAGCCAGAAAAGCCTTTACACAATGTAGCAGTAGGGCTTTTCAGGGCTCTGAAATGTGAGTCACACTATCTTACACCCAGCTGCTCCCCAGCCTGCTCCCTGGGTACCCACTGCAGAAATTAATCTGCTAGAGAACAAGGCAGACATTCCTACAGCCTCTGTTATCTGCATGCTCCGATTCAGGCTTCTATTCCACACACTCCAGGAAATTTTTTAAAAAACTACTAATTATAAATTTGGGAGTCGTTTCTCAATAGTTACATATTAACCCTGGTTTATGAAGGAGGTACTGTCTGTTGCAGAGAGATTATGAAAAATATTTTCAATGATCAATGTTCTATATAACTACATATTGTCCAACAACTTTTTGAATAGATTAAAATGCTACAACACTCAGTATCCAAGATATGTTTTATTATATATATTAATTACATCTAGGCTATGTGTTTTTTAACATCAGTGATGCCTGGTTACTCAGCGTGCACCTTTCAAAGTTCTACTGCTAGTATCACTGTCAGGTGTTTGTTAAAGATTTAAACTCCAGGCAAAATGTCTGCCCAAAGTCACAGGTTTACTGACTTTGTATATTTGTTCCTCATGACAATAATTCCAACTGCATCACTGAGCCACCAGAGAATCCCACTGTTTTCAGAGCCAAGAGTCACTGGTGCTATGAACAAGTGGTTTGAAGACAAATTAATTACTTTCTCCAGGGAAACCAGTCACCTGAGATATTTTAGTGGAAGTTACAATAGTCAGATCTGTGCATTGGAGATGATGACTGGGAACGTCTAAGATGGATGAACATTTACAAGTGAAAATGTATTTTCCCACAAAAAAGGTATCCTAGAAAAAGGGTAAAGGAATTTTACAGTTGTAATACTGTCTTCCCATTTTTCCAGCAAGGCATTTAAATACTTTATTACTTTAATGGGAACATATATGCATTTCAGTAAGGAAAACAAAATATTCCCCTACAATGTCATCCAATGGAATCTAGTGTTACTTACAGACTACAGAATCTGTGTCAGACGTAAGAGCAGAGATCAGCCCAGTCAGAACAGGCAGAAATCAGAAAAAATTTTTGACCAGTGATCAATCATAGCCCAGCTGGGAACAGCTCAGGGTTCTGGGAGTTCCTTCCCAGTGGCTCAGTGACCAGAGAGGTTGGGCTGCACAGGGGTCACGCTGTGTTATAGTCATCTTTGCCACTGTTAAACTCAATGACTCTATAAAACTGAAGTACAAAGGCAAATCAGCAGAATAAAATGATTAACAAAGAAGGAAAGTGTGTTCTCAAGATGTATAATGTGATTATATTTCTGTATCAAGTGAGATCATCACATTGGGAATATTCCTCCCCACACATATGCAAATAAACTAACAGAGGTGGCCAGCACAATGACTAGCATTAACAAACAGCATAATAAAGTTTGAGGTCATTAATTAAATATAATCACACAGCACCGAAGCAAGTCATCCAATTACAAAAGAAAAGCACAAGAAAAAAGGTTTCTCTTTCATTTATTTTTTCTTTTTCCTTCTCCACTGTCTAATTAAAGAATGGGGAAAACTCTACTATTTGTTAAAAAACTCAAAAATTAATGATGCATTTAAAATCAAGTAACAGATTTTGCTAACTATGTATCTTCATTCTGATTTCTTCTCAGATACACAAAATGTACTGTGTCCTTTACGGTTATTTTCAGATGACAGTCACGTAACTAGATCAAGGAGTTACTGCTGCCTTGAAAATTGTACAGTATTAAAATCACTGTTGATGCTATCATGATACAATGCAACAAAAGGCAGGCCACTGCACGGAATGACTTCCACAGAAGAGATCACATCAGTTTAAATGAATACTTAAAAATGAAACTGAGGAGTTAAAACTATAAATCCAAGTTATCTGCCCCCATTTGTTGGTGCCCTGTATAATGATAAGGGGAAAATGAGCAATACTTAGAGGTGCTGGGGAGCTCCCTCTCGAAACAGGACAGCATCAGGATCACTGGACTGCAAATCCATATGGAACTGAAGACAGCATGGACTGGGCCAACTTCCTTGGAAATTACCCTGTACTGAGTACTACAGGGCAGGTGTGGACTACAAAGTCTGTTACACCTTAGCTGGACTGGACCCTGGCCTCTCCAGAAAGTGGGTGCTGAGAGGCCAGGGCAGAACAGAGGGGGCCTCTGCAGATGCCTGTGACCAACAGCAGCAAAGCTCCTCCTTCACCTGTGAGACTGATGCAGAAAAGGCCGTGCCCTTTTGTGGCTCAATGTCAAGATTAAGTCCTGTAACCCACATGAAAAATAAAAACAAAGTAATTGATAATTTAGGTGGAAGCCTATTATATCAAGTGCAATAGGAAATACAATTATCTGGCAGGCAGATAACCAATCCATCAGCCAGCAGGCCAATTCCCCCTCCCTCAGCAGCGTTCTTATTAAGACTTTCTAGGAAGATAAAAGAAGGCCACTACCTGCTGGCACAAGGCAATATTACAGAGACTCCCCTAACTATTGTGCCTCTTGACTCTATCTCTGCAGAATATCTATCAGTTCCCATCTCCTTTTTGAAACATCTAATGGTCTGCAGCATTGCCAGAACAATTTTCAATGAATTATGCCAAAGAGTACACAGCTCTCCAATATTGGATGAGTTAATTGCTATTAAATCAATTGGCTTTGCTTTTCTCACATGAGCCAAAGCCCATCATTCACAGGAAAAAAAATTCTCTCTCTAGGTACCAAGGAGACACTTTCATCCTGCTGCTCTGTGCCAGAGCTGTAAATGTTTGGTGTGTGTGGCCCTCTCTTGTCTTGGCTGCTTTTCAGGGCATCACAAACCTGAACAGGCACACTCTGGCTTGCTTCCCTCTATAGCCCAGCCTTTGAAATTGGGCTGGCAGGGAAAATCTTCACATTTCCATTTCACCATGAAGACAGCAGGCCAGAGAAGGAAAATATATTATTAGGCAAGATATTCATATACTATTAGTTTATGCAGAAGTCTAATCTTTCATTAAACAAAATCTTGATTTCTGTAGCACTTAGATAAATTTCAGAGGGGAGGTTCAGCTGGAAATGAGAACATCCCTCACCTATCCCACCAAAAGTTAGTTAGAGTAGAACATACACTGCTCAAAATACAAAGTGTGAACTTCTCATCTCATTTACTGGAATTAAGGAGAAAATTAAGTATAGTTAAGGAAAAAACAATAAAACCTCCGAAAGTAGAAATCAGTTTTGCCGTTAGACAAATAAGAGTTTGCAATATATATACTTTTGATATATGGAAATTCTGCCTTCTAAAGAGAGCAGAACAAGTGGTTGTCAGCCAAAAAATAGCCAAATATGAAGCAAAAGTGAAAGCTGAAAGAAGATGCTTGCATTTTATTTAATTCTAATAATTACTAATGTAGGAAATGTATTTGCAATTGTACACTGTGTACATACAGCAATGCCTGATGTTTTATTGTATATAACTGATATCACAAAACCAAAGCTATAATAATTTTTTTCAGCTCTGGAAGTTATATATTTAACAGAAAATTCAGAATTATGTTCTGCTTTCCTACTCTTCACTTCTTATAAGCAGAAATTCATGGTTACCACTGTTTGAACTTTGTAGTAAATGAAAACCAGGTCTAGTGAACGGCACCCCTGTCCATGGCAGGGAGGTTGGAATTAGATGAGCTTTTAGGTTCCTTCCAACACAAACCAGTCGACAATTCTATGAAAATTATTCTTTTTCCTAATGTTGGGCCACGTTTAACCATTTACAGGGTTGGGGCTAAAACCAGAGTGAGAAATTAACACCTTTTGACCGTTTAAAATACTCCTCCCTTATGCAAAGTAACTGGGTGTTCATCACTCAGACCTCTAAAAGCTATAAATAAAGCTCTGCACAGGCAAGAACATCCAACTTCTGATTGCAAAGCTAATGCACCACACTAAGCTAGTTTTTCTATTTCTCTGTTGGTACAGGTACCATTTCCAACAGACCAAGCTGTTAGGGAAGACACTTGACACTCGACAAAAAGCATGGAACATTATACAGCTCAGTCTGGAACAGGCAAAGCAGCTCAGAAATCTTACACCTTACAACTTTATTTAGTAAGAGCATGTACGTTGTCTTTCACATTTCAAATTCTGTTCTGTCTTTAGGGCCTGCCTGACAGATTTACTCAGCTTGCTCTGAATGTTGCTGCGAGGGCTCTCAGCAGCAGGAGACACCCACCATAGCTGGTTATATTTATTTTTGGTGGGAGGAAAGGGTTAATACACAGAGTAGGTGAGCCCCCAGGATAACTCTTACAGTGGTCTGAGCAAACAGCTGGAGACTTATTGATCCTTCCCACAACTCTTTAAAATACAGGGAACAATCACAAACATACAGTATTGCTCAGTTGTGATAGGAGAAAGTGTTGCACATAAGTAAATATTAAAGGATTAACTTTAAAATTAATTTCAGCAAGTTAAATGAGTTCTTAGTAAAAAAAAAAAAAAAAGAAGAAAGTTTTCAGCTAGTCCTTAAATTTCAAGTGAAGTGTGTGGATTTGAATTTTCCATTTATTTAATAAAAATACTTCCATTGAAGTTCTAATTTGATATTTTGCATCTGTTTTTGTTGTTTTTCCCTCCTACTAGGCGTGCTTTTCTAAAAACCTTTACAGAAGACGCCAGACTTTAAATCCAACCCCGGAATCAACAGTGGTTTGTCAGTTTTGCTGGCAAATCCTCTGGGTGAGTTTACTGAGACTTAAGGCAACATCCAAGACAAAGTACAAGGGTATGATACTGGAAACATTTGTATGGAAGATTAGGGCGCTAAAACAACATCAGAAAATCCTGCTAACAAGGCAACTCCAGCACAAGAAGTAAAACAAAGGTTTCATTTGTATCTGCTGCAGAGTTTCCAAGCTTGCCACTCTCTTTTACTACAGAGCCATCCAGAGATGGCAAAACTCAGTGAATTAGACCTGAAGTAAGTCCAAAGGCTGGAAACTTAAATTCCAGGGTATAAATTGGGAGGTATTAAGCAGGCATTTGATGTATAAACACAAATAGCATAATCTCTCTGTATTCTTCAGAGAGTTGACAACATTAATGTAAGGCTAAAATTACTCCTGTTCCAAATCCTTAGTTTTATTAATTTTTATAAACTGCTTTAAATAAAAGTTGCATTGAAAGACACAAAGTAATCCCCTCTGATCCCAGTTTTCATTTTATAAGTCTATCAGTGTTTTCAAGCTCTGAGATTCCAAAGTGTTAGTTCTCATTTTAATAGCACTATGGTAGGAGTCTGTAAATATTGCAGTAATATGAAAATGAGCTAATTTAATTTCTTAGGAAAATGCATGTATAGAGTTCCCTGTGGTTTGTAATTACCGTAAAGTCAACAGTTTACATCAATGACCCAGTAATCAGCTACCCAGAATGTGAATAATTAATGAAAAAATGTTTTCAACAAGCTTGCAAATGGAAGACTCCTTGGAGTATGCTGAAACAGACGTGCTGCGAGAATAGCGTTGTGCAGAAGTTGAGCCTCTTATTAAGTACATATTTGTATTTTGTCTCTTATTTTTCTAACTGTCCTCCCACTGATCTAATGCTCCTTAGTGTGTTAGTTTCACTGTGCTCAATGAGGGCCAGCACCACGTAGGTGCTGTGAATTATGGCAACACCAAAGAGTGAAAGGCATATCCTGCACATCCTGACAGCTCCTGTTGTACTGTCCACAAAAAAAACCACTTTGTTTTTAACACTTCAGCATTGTCAGAATGAGTCTAGCAAACAACTTTATACTGAAGTCCTGCAACAAGGAAGAACTGTACCATTAATCTTTCCTGGCATGCCCGACACATGCTATCTATGCTTCATCAGTAAAAAGGTGGGCTGGTTTTTATTATCTCACTCTATTTAAGAAATGCTTTAATAAAAAAACAGAGGAGAAAAGTCTCACTTCCGCAACAGTCATTGCATTATCAATCCTTATACGATTAAAAGCTACTCACTAATTTCAACATGCTGCTAAATTGCTCATCTGATGACAGACAGCAACATTCCTGGTAGCACAACATAACATCGGTTGTTGCCTTTGTGATTCCTACAGTTTAAAATCCATTTTCACATTCACTTTCTGACTATGCCCCAAAATAATCTAAAGGAATTAGGCAGACCTCAGTGAGATCTTCTTATTGACATTTATGTTGATCAATGTTGGCTCTACCAGAATTGGAATCTACAGATCAATTCCCTTATTAGATTCGTTCTCAGTGCTGCCATGATCATTTTATCACAGAAGCTGCTGCCATCAGATGCTGCTTTATCACTTTATAATGGGATAAGCTGATGCTTTCCTCTGGCATATAGCTGGAAATGATAACTGTCTGAAGTCTAAATATTTCTTTCACAGATTTTCAAAAATATCCTTATGAAATGCACAGGTCTGTTTTAAAAACTATTTTCAACTGAATTTACCTAAGCAGCAATAATTTTTGTCCAGAAGAAAATTCCAGTTCTCAAGGCGCTAAACAAACCCCAATGCAGACACTGGAGACTGCCCCATTAATCACTTTCTCCTTGCTGAGCCTACGAGCCAGATGACAGAAGAAAAGAGGCTAAGAATGAAGATATGACAGAAAAATCAAAATGGTCTCAGGAACAGTAAGAAGTATTACATGGACACACAAAGACACGTGCAAACACTCCAAAATAGCACACACAATACATACACAAGGTTTGTCACAAGTTTTTTATCTAGTTTTGAAAATATGCAGGGACATGGTATTTTTAGTGAGAGTGGGGTTACAGCTCCTGTTGAGAGAGGAGTTCATCACATTAATTTAAATCTCCGATAAAATAAATTAGCTTTTTTATTGCCAGGTTGAACTACAGGGCTATGATTGTTATGTATTGCTACAATCTAAGTCTTAATGGCATTTTAGCCCTGTGGTGGTCAAACAGAAAACATTTCAAACCTTCTAAAGGCTATTAAAACATGTGCAGATGTCTGGAAAATTAATACTATTATCTAACACTAACCTTTTGCCTGTAGGAGGAAAAGGAGAGAGAAGGCTCAGGGAAGATGTTTTAGATCAATACATGGCAACCCAGGAGGGCAAGCTCCGTTTCACAGGGAAGTTCATTGGCTGTGAACGGGGCATTCAAGTGAGCAGATTTATCCTTATTTGGATTTCATAGAAATCATTCATTTACTCAAAAAAAAAAATAATTTAAGAGAGATGGGCATCATTTTTACAATCCTTCTTCACTGCTGTTTCCCAAGGTTCAGCAATCTAGGGACTGGAAAGGTTCATTCATTTAAATGACAAGAGCACGAATTTGTCAAGGTTAATGTTGAACAAGCCATATTTTCCTTGCCTCAGTATTATGCATTAAAAGGCTTTCTCCATTCCTCCACCAACTTTTTATTTTTTTCTGTTTTTTTTTTTCCATGTGTGTAATATTGTTGAAATGTCATATGGATTGAAAGGAGTTTAAAAGTAGGAGGAGAGTTGCAAGAAATACTTTTATGGTTAGTTTAAGGCTTTTACATACATATTTTCTCTCGAACTCTAATGCACTGTTTTTGTCTCTGACAGAATAATTTCTAATAAGAAGAGAGTTTTTTCTTGAATACCTGGATACAAGGTACTGGATTCTATTTCTTTTCCTTAAAGCACTTACTTAAAAGTATGATTTAGGAAGAATAAGTGGGCAGATTCCCATCTGTTAGGAATAACTGGCTTCACTTCTCCTACTGAAATGAAAAGAATTTCTGCCGGGGCAGGAATTGCCCCATAAACTTCCCAAACTTTGGCTTCTTTTCAGTAATAAAGCTTCTAGAGGGTCACAGTGTAGATTTGCAGTGGTATGTCATTCTTGAAAGTCCCAAATCTGACCGCAAGACCTCCAGATGGCACTTCAAGTTCTTCAACATTTATCCTGATACACCGAAATCCCAGGGTCTGTGTCAGACACAGCACAACTCTGGAGACCTGATGATCTCAACAAGCATCTCAAACCTTGGCTGTAGCCTTCTGGAATTCCACCAAGTTACTCTGGAGTGATGAGAAGCCGTGGAAGGATCTCACCATCAGCCTGGCCGTGCAGGCCAAGTAAAGCTTTGTAAGGCTGAAGCAGAGGGGAGGAAGGAGAGCCGGTGCTGGTACCAGCAAGGAGGGTGCATGGATGGCCTGAGGACACAGCCCTGCACTGCCCACGTTCACCTGCCCCTCACTCCTATTGCCCCAGCCAGCAGGAGCACCGGGAGCTGGAAAATGAGAAACGCCAGTCATTGCTCCTGGGCCGGGCTGTGCCCCTGCAAGGAAAGGCACCGTGTCCTCCAAGCATTATTTACAACTTAGACTGGCCTTGGGAGGGGCCTGGCACGGGATGCCTGGAACAGGATGGCCTAGAAAAATCCCCTCTCCTATCCTGCAGCCATGGGCAGCCTGGCCCAGGCTGGGAGCTTTACCTCTGGCATTGGTGGCTGAGAGCTGCAGACCCTCTCAGCAGCTGTCTCTGCTCAGAAGAAGCTGTGCCAACCAACTCTTGACCAGGAATCTGTGCCCTTATGAATTGATCATTTTTTTCACTGTGGATAAAAGCAGGGCTTAGGAGGTATTACATAGGAATTTCAAAAGGGATCAGCTCCCATTTTGGCAGTAGCCATATTTTTAGAAGAGCTCAGCACAATGCCTGAACACTTGGAAGTCTGGTCCCATGTGCATGAAGGACCTAAAGACCTAAATGAAAGGTTAATTCCATTTGTTATTCCTCCAAGAACAAACTACCAGGTAAGGACTGGTGACAGGGCAGAGAGTACCCGTATTTCTAATTATTGTCAAGATCTCCTAGGGATCATTTAGTGGAATAAATCTAAGTAAGCCTCTGAAACAATGCTAATCTCTGATTCATGCTCACACTTGCAGTATCTATAATTCATAATAATTGTGCCTAGACCTGTGCCTGTGCCTGCACAGGAGAAGTACACAAGGCTTATTTAGAGAAAAAAAGTTAATAGTAAGTAATAGAAAACTTAAAAAAAAAACGATTGAGCATTTCTGCTCTTAAAATATAACTGAATATAAAAATTTAATGTCAAAACACTACAAAATTAAGTAGCTCGTCTCTGAAAATGTATACGAGAAAGATGAGCTGAAGAGTGGGAGTATATTTGAGATTTTTCAAGCATTGATATTAATTCATGATGCCATTACTTTGGCAGTCTGTTTTCCATACTTCTAATGCAGTAAGATGGAGTTTAATTCATAATGCTGAAGATGCCCTTGTGATGCACACAGGACACAGACAAATCACTGCCCCTTCCTGCACCCAGACATCGCTTAGTGACTAATGGAACACAGCCTGCCCCCACCTAGAGAAAGAAAGGAGCAGGGATGCAGTCTAAAAGTGCTAAAAATACAGAAAAACTCAAGGCTGTCAATATCACATTGTTAAAGATTTAATGACAAAGGTAAGTTCTCCTTTCAGCTCGTCCTTATCAAGAGAGATACCCGGATGGTAATTTAAGAGTTAAGGCACTAATGGACTCTTCAGTTTCACTGAGCACCTCGTGCTGATTTTATCTTGCAATACAGTATTTCACATTCTCAGCGAAGTCAACAGAGATTTAGTCAATAGTGTCACGGCCTTTGGATGAGAATTTGAATCTTACCAGTATCCAAACCATCATTAAAGAAGATAGGTCATTTGGGAAACAAAGGAGAGCATTAGTAAAACTCGATACTAAAAGATGGGATTGGTTCCGTAGGTGTTTTATGATTCATTATGAGTAACGTTTTATTCTAATTATCAACCCTTTCTTCTATGTGCAGTGTCTGTAAGAGTATACAAAAAATATAAAGTTTATCACAGGAAAAAGGTTTTTTTCCATAACAGATGGCAACAGAAAATACCTATTGAGTAATCTTATGTGCTTCAACCCACTTAGCATAATGTTAGTTTGTTTCATTTGATGGAATGTGTAATTTTACATCACTAGCAATTTACACTGACCTGATATAATCTGAACAGTTTAAATGTTATGAAGCAGAGCACTTATTGGCACCCCTATTTCTCAGTGAAAGAGCCATAATTCTGTATTGCTCCATGTCTTTAAAGTGCCATTGCACCTAAATAACAGTAACAAATCCACAGTAACAAAGAAAAACACAAATGAAGTTTTATGTGTATTGAGTGTAATAACAGATGAAATGAACCCTTTATCTATTGTTATTTGTTTCATATATGCTTTTGCATAGTTAACCTTCCTTTAAATCTCAAAGTTTTAATAAAATAAAAGTGAACTACACACTTAGCTCCATTAGTGCAATAAAATGAAAATCATAGATCTGTAATAATAAAGGTTATAATTCTGTAGCATTTTAGAATTTGAATAGATTCCCACTTTACCACAAGACAGAGCCCTCTAAATCCTTGAATTATTTTTATATAGTTATTTTGGTAGTTCATTTGAGAGTTACAGAGTGTGAAATATGCACCATGATGAGAAAACAACTGCCCTGCATACCTGGTGTTTGAGCATACTGCATTTAACTGGCAGTGAACTGGCAGTGGCTACTCTTTTATTCCACTGTGAAATCCAAGATAGGGGAGGCTTTAAAAGCTGACCTGATGGTATGGACTTGAACTTTTATATGTGACACTTGGCTTGTAGGTACCACATCACATACTGTGATAACTTTAGAACAAAACCATGCTAAATTTTGCTATCAGAATGTACATGAGAAATATTTTTTTTCCATTTAGAAAGGAAACCTGAAGGAGCAACTCTTAAATACAACAACTATATATTAAAAAACTGCATAAATTGCAAACTGCAAAATCAGAAACATATCAGACAAAACATGGATCTGTTGGTCACACAAAATATAAACACGTGAGTAACTCAGAGTTTTCACTAAGTTCACAATCTGTCTCTAAGCAGCCTCTGTACTTGACCATTTATGGAGGGATCCACATGGAAAGTTGCTGATAAATCTTGTTAATGCATTCAACAAACAGAACAGGTTGAAAGAGTAGCCACAGTGTTAAGCATTGTTTTAGGTGAAATAAAAACATGGAATAAAAAAGCATGTCTTTTTAATGTTTATTACAAACGTGAAGCACAGGGCAGGTTTGGAAAGGAATACAGCAATACTCTTTCCTATCATGGAATCCCTTCCTTTTCTCTTAAATTTATTCCCATATGGAATATACACAATAAAGAAAAAAATACAAACAATATTCTTGTACTTAATTACTCTGTCTACATACTTGCTTAGGGTTTCAAATGCCATATTGGATTCCTGCCATCATGTGGATCATCACTGATAATAAAAATCTATGAATAGAATGAAGAGAAATTGTCGGTTCACCCAGTGTCAGTTGCTTATTTTTCTTTGTCTGAAATTAGGCAGTAAAATCTCACTTTTGTTGTCCAGGCCTGTCACATCAGTACAGCCCCACCATTCTCCTGACACATGCTTACTCTGAAATACTCTCTTTTCTCTGAATAATGCCAATAAATTTCTTCAAAACTTAAAAAATATTGCTCTCCTCAGTCAAAATCATTCATAAATACTTCACCAAGGATCACTTGTGGCTTTCCTGAAGATTATTTGCTCATTTGATTTACTGGTTTTGGTATCGCTGTAGCAATTTATTTTCATCAGAATAATGGAAATGGCCCATTTTTAGACTTGGTAGCTGAAATTTATCTATTTAAAATTGTATCACAGAATGTCATGTTTGTGTTGATGAGGAAAGACTTCCAGTGGTTTTCTGTGGAACCTCTCCAGGCTAGTTAAAATACTTGGACAGAGGAATGCTGAGCAGTTGGGGGTAATTTTCTCTTAAAAGCATTCTCATTCTCATCAGAACTACATGCCCTGGGAGCTTAAGTTAATGTTTTGATTTTGTTTGAGAGCAAATTGGTAAGAATTGAATTGCTGAAATAAGGGACAACAGCCTGACAAGAAGGTAAATCACCAAAACACAAATCACTGATGGAGCAGACCTATCAGGTTGGTCGATCTAAGTCCCTCACAATAAAATACTGTTCTCCACTCACCCTCTCACTGTGCTTTGCTTTAGTTTGAACTGTTGTGAGGGATATTGCCTTACCTCTCCTCTCATTCCACAGTCTATAACAAACATTTTTGTGTTCCCTTATCAGCCAGCTTATCTGGGAGCTCCTTCCAGAGCTGGCTGCATATCAGATACACCACCAAATTCAGGTATTGTGCTGCTGCTGTGCATTCAAAACTAGAGCTTAGGGATATGAGATGGAGTTTCTTCAGAGGGGGGATGTTTCCTTTCCTTCCCTCATCACTTACTTTTTTTGATCCCCCGTACATCTAACCAACTGGCTCTCATAAATATTTAATTTCTGTAATATTTCTTCAGCTTATATTTGGAGCTGCAAACAGGGCAAGTAATAAATATGGTTTATAATGTATTATTACAGGTTGATGATTTAAGATGAGATGAAATACAGACTTTCAAAGTTTTGTATTTCTGTCTTCTCAGATGCTGGTAAGTGACAACATGGAACAAATAGAAAGTAGGTAACAGTTTACTGAGATAATGCAAGACTGGAAACAACGACATCACCATCCTCGCATGAAAAATGTTCCCTTAATTTGTTCCTGAAAGTCTCAAAAAACTTGAGCATTGCATGTTAGATCACTATTTTGATTCCAGATATACAGAAGCATTATAATTTCTCAAGGCTACAGCACTGGAGGATCTTTCCGGGGTAGGATCTTCATGGCAGTAACTGTGCACTTTGGTATCCTTGACCTGGAGGAATCAATCCACTAGGGCCTGAAATCTTTTGAAAATCATAAATAGAGTAAACCCCACCCTTACACTTCTTAAAAGGGGTTCTAGGAATGTAATTCTTGGATAAAGGTTAATGTACTAGTTCAAACTTAATATATCTCAAACATGCTTTACATTTATGCGATCACCTTCTTGATACAGCCCTGGAGATTGTCTTAACTTGCAAGCAATATTCAATTACTGCAAAGTAATTAGCAGATCTGGAATTAATTTCCCCTTCAAGCCACCAGTCCTGATTTCTGAGTAAGGAAATATCACTACAGATGCTGCCACACCTTATTTATGTTTATATCTTTACAGAGGAGAAAAGGACAGAGTTGGTTCTGGAGCTGGAACTTTCCCAGAGATTTGCAGAAAGGAGGGCCCTGACAGTCTGATGGATACAGAGGAACAAATGTGAAGTAAGCAAATAAGCAGGTCAGCTGCAGGAGTTTCACAACTTTAAATACAATTTGCTGATTTGGTATCAAGTCTGCCTGCTCCCTTGAGAGCCTGCAGGCACCTGGCTTCTGCGAGATGGGAATTCTACTGCTACTCGGCATATAACAATCCAGCTACTGAAACGTTCTTTGGAATGCTGACAAACTGCTTCCTAACAGTGTGTGACGATCTTTAGTTTTAATTTCAAACCCTCAAACACCTACTGTCTGAAACACTTGAATATTACACAGATCTCATTGCTGTAAACCAGTGCAACTTCAGTTTTAACCTCCCGCACTCACACTTCATCATGTCTAACGAAGTCTGGACCAGAGGTCAGGCTCTGAGAACAGACATTCCATCTCCTTTTGTCAGGTCTTAGGGCAATTAAGTGCCCTCTTCTTCTTCCCATATATAATAATGTCGTTGGTGCAATTTACCCCTTCCTGCTAAGTTGTGCAACTGTTTCCATCACAGTCTGTACAGCCACACTCTGTCTTGTACATCAGGGCAGAGCTGTCAGGTTATTAAAAGGCCTCACATCAATGCAGTCATAACAAAGTAATTATTACTTAAATTGACCTTCTGAGAATTCAGATCTGTGCTGCAGAATTTTAGGAAAATTTTAGGTGTAAATTTAAACAATGTGGATGGTCCATGGGTAATAAATGTAACTAATCTAGCCAGAGAAACACAAAGAGAAAATAGATGCTTCAGGAGACCTCTCTGCTTGGTTCTGGGGTTGATAAAGTAGAATTTTTATGATGGAAATAAAATGGCAATGAAAATATA
>WEIT01021274.1:33582-65983 GCA_013389985.1 Dryoscopus gambensis
CGATTAGAAATATTATCTTATGCTTTCTCAACTATGAAAATTTTATTACTTATTTAATCAAATAAATCATCTTAATAAATTTTGCTACTTGCCACTTTTTCATCTCTTTCACTGAAAAATCCTGCATGGTTTATAGAAAAACCCTGTGACAACAACTTTCTGGGTGAAAAGTGAAAGCAGGACTTCTCCCATGGGAACAATTCATCTAGCATACATCTTGAATTTGTGTAAACAGAGCTATATAATATAAAAAAAAATTTAAAAAGGGATATTTATTAGAAGGCAACCCCTGATCCCTGTCTTATCCCTTCAGCATCCTCCTGTATATCACCTCCACAGATTTCTCTCTTCACTTCTAATTAGCTTTCCTCTACTCAGTTTTAAATCTCTGACTATTATCCTGAACTATTTGTCCTACTTGCAGATGAAGTACAAGGTGGGTCCCTAAAATGGAGTTCTTGGTTTTCTTTCCCAACCCCTCCTGCTATGACAGGCAGAATTTAATACCTTTTTAGCAACCACATTAACAGAGGAAAATTATGCCTGCTTGGGCAGAAGCTACTCTTTTGTGCTAGGTTTTAACTATAACTGTTGCTCTTTCTCAGATGGTGCTGACATGAAACACTTTTCCAAGGCTTCATAATTTAAAAAAAAAGCTGTTTCAGAGAGATTTTCTGAATATTATAAAACAATAATAATATAAAAAAGATGATCAGCCTTCTCCTAATTTATTTATTATAGAACTGCCTCTGTAAATCACACACTTCAGCTACAAAGAATGTCCTCAGAAAGAGAGGGTAGTTCTTAAAACTGTCTACAGTATCAGAGGTGAAGAAAAGAAAGGCCTGAATTATCTCTTTATCCTCCTAAAATTTTGCATCAGACATTGCATTACTTATCTTTTCACGACAGGAGCAACACAGCATCTGTGTCACTCCCTGCAGGCAGTAACCACACCAAAATTCCTGGTAGCAAAGAACTTACATGACAACACACACAATCACAATATCTCAACACACACTGCTTTATAAATACTACTAGGCCCTCCAACTTCACAAGCACTTACACTTTTCGTAAATGCATGAAAATATAATACGTTTAACACCACTTCTACAGTGCAGGATTTCTGAGGCAGTCATGAAAACCGTACCACATGAATTTAATTTTTTTTTAAATTGGTAGCAAAATGAGTTTTTCTTTTGAACTGTGTGGGAAGCATGAGCAAAACCCACACAGTGCAATGGGTATGGTGTGCAGGCCATTACTCTGCAGCCAAATTCAAAATACTTTATCAATCCACTCACTGAAAAAAAATTTGAATGATCTGATATCTAAGACATATGAATCATGCATTATTTGCTTGCAATCATACATACGAAAACCTAGGGCAATCGTGAAATCTACATTTACCTTTAATTTTTTTTAAAAAAGAAACTATATTTCTGTTGAAACCTGAGAAGTCAAAATGTTTATGATTTAAAGATAAGTTTACTTTGTAATACAAGAGTCTTCTAATGTCAAATATGGTATATCCAATATTCCAAATAAGCAGATCACAGAGGCTGATATGCAGAAAAAGTAGCTAACACTAACTTATTTTTAGCTCATGCCCTCTCCCTTGGCATTCTTCAACATCTGTAGTTTTACTGAGTGTGGCTACTCCTAGGATGAGATCAGCATTAAATAAAACTGAACTGTAATGTATCAGAGAGAACAGGAAAGGTGAAAACACCCCGTGCCCCCCGCCCCCAGTGAGCAGAGTTTGCCCATTCCTTTGATTGGGGTCATGATCTAACAGGAATGTCCTTAAGCACATATTTATAACTTTTCTGTAGAGTGACACATTTAAACCAATATTTACCTACTGCTCTAAATCTGGGCTGTGTGCACTTCCAAGAAGACATAATGCAAACTGTTCTTTAATTTTATGCAGGCACACAACAGTATTTGCTCAGTTTCAGTCCTAAGAAAACATCCTTCTCTAGACGTTACATCTCAGGCTGCAAGATCACAGACTATATGCCATTTCTTTGAGTCTGGAGTATAATTGGAGGATAATTAAATTTCTGGAAACTCACAGATTTACTGTTTTGTTTGTTTTGGATTTTTTTTAAAAGGATATATGAAGTGTTTTAACAGAAGTTCTTCATTTTCCAACGTACACTGCAACTTGTTCTGCTTTTTTTCACCTAGGGGGTTAAAATCTATTGATAGCAAGAGAAGAGACATAACAGCAAATTTTGCTCCAGGGAGACCTGGACTTTCTGAATGAACTTAATTCCCTTTTGTCCTCAGCCAGTAATGACAAATCAAGCAAAAGGGGGGGGGAAAAGATCTATGCACATTAGTTCCTGCCAAACTGTGCAGGAACAATGATGTAAAATAGTTTGAATCCCTCAGGAAAACCTGTTCGATCATTTGTTTCTTTCTTCCACGTGGTGCAGGTTCATCTCTTTCAACTTTTTTCAGAGCTGCTGCACAATTCAGTTTCAAGGAACTCAACTCAAAGCGCTGATCCCACTTTTCAGATGCTATCTAACACTTCTGTAGCATTCTCAGAATAACCCAGCTTTATTGTTGCCACACAAGGAATTGGGAATAGGAGATGCATCTGTAATAACGAATGTGCAGCGTGTGACTGCTGTGCAATCTAACCCCAAGCTAACATCAGCTGGAGTCAGACACTTTGGAAACAGGAAAGAGAGAAAAAACCATCCCAAACCAGGAAGAAGGAGCAGTTGATGTGACTGTCAAAAGCAGAAGTGAGCAATAAAGATCCACACTGTGGTGGATGCTTCAAAACTGTGAATGGATAAAGATAAATCAGTCCTCTGTACAGGGGTCTATGAGGGATGAACTAGGAAAGAGAGCAGGAGACAAGGGACAAGAAACCAGAGCAGAGGAGGTCCTGACCTAGTAACACCCAAATCAACGCAAAATCAAGAGACCAACAAGAACCTGAGGCAAACTCAAGAACCCAGACCCCTGTGATGGTGACCTGGCACCACCCTGCCTGGGCTTTAGAGTTCCCCAGTAAGTACAACCATTTGCCCTCACCATGGGGATTCCCTTGCCTTTAACATCAGCAGACCCATGTTTCTGCAGAAAAACCAGCCCACCCTGACGAGAGTTAGCAGCCCTCAGCTTTTGGACAACAGTGCAAGGGCCAAATTTTCCTCTGAGATACAGGTACAGAGCACTGAGGGTTTAAGATACACATTTAGTATCAGTTATGTAGCTGATATGTCCTGCAAAGTTCTAATTAGTTCTCATCTGCTGCTCTCGCAGCTCATGTTCAGATTTGTTGGAACTTCTGCAAAGCAATTCTACTAAAGGAACTTCTGCAAAGCAATTCTACTAAAGGGTGACAAAGCGATGGGTTCATTCACAATAACAGACGTTGTCAAATGAAGAAGGATCCTGAAACACCTCTTAGCATTCCAGAATGGCAAATGAGTGAGGCATGGGTCAATTGGTTTCTCAGCTATATCCTCCCACAAAACATTGGTCAAAAAAATCACTCTAAGCCTGTGAGGATGTACTTAAACCCTAGCAAGTAAACTGAAACCAGGACAGTATCACATATGGCAAAAGTTAAATAAATGGGCTGTCTTCTCACAGGAAATTACACTGTTCACCATCGAGCAGGATGTTAAGGAACACGAGCTTCTCCCCTGTAGAGGGATAATGAACCCGTAGCATTCCATTTATCATAGCGAAGAATCACCTAAAAAAGTAAGTTACTCTGCAGGTGTGCTCCTCTCCAGATTTGCAGTGAGCAATATCAGAGCTCACTGGTGCACATTTTCAGCTTCAATGGGATCAGAGTACAGATAACAGATATTCTTCTAATATATTAAATCTATCAACTGTCATTTCCCACTTACTGACATAACTTTACAAAGAAGAGAAGTATTTTAAAATTTTAAGAAATATAAAACTCATACTTTGCTTCCTGCAAAGGCCATTTCCTACCTGAAGGAGGAGGTCAGAAGCTGGTTTGACTTTCTGCTGGAAAAGCACGCTTAAAGTTCGATTCTGTTGCTCCAGATCAAAAACTCTCATTTTCAGCTTTATACATTCCTCCCTCAGACCCTGCAGCACAAGGGAAAATAGTAAGACAAGAAAGCAGGTAATAGAAGCACTTAAAAAGCTTTAAGTAATGTCAGATGCTAAGAAAAAATAAATACACAACTTTTAAAGTAGTATGAATTGGAAAAGTGTGCTACTTAATTTTCTCCAGTTGTTTGATCATCCATTACAACATTAAAGGAAATCTTGTAATGACAAACAGTAGCTACTTGATGCCTCCTTTTAGAGTTTTCAGTTAGTATAAAAATTACTTTTCCAGCAATGTGTTCCACTTTGCAGCTGACACAAAGCAGAAAGCATCAATTAATATATGAAAATTGTAATAAGCATAAGCTAAGTCAAAAAGCAGAAGCTGTACCAAACCAGGCAGAAGTTCAAAGTGGCACTGTGCCTTCAAGGTACTCTTCTGAAGTCTGATCCCCTCCTTGCTTTTTCTGGAACAACCAAGTCAGCACTGCTGTGCCTGATGTGGATGGGCTGTGTCTTCCCAGACACCCCTGGGTGTGCCCAGGTGGGCAAGAAGGCCAGCGGCATCCTGGCTGTATGAAAATAACGTGGCCAGCAGGACCAGGGCAGTGATTGTCCCTCTGTACCAGACACTGGTGAGGCCACACCTCCAGTCCTCTGTCCAGTTCTGGGCCTGTCACTAAAGAAAGACATTGAGGGGCTGGAGCATGTCAAGAGAAGGGAACAGAGCTGGGGAAGGGTCTGGGGCACAAATCTGATGAGGAGCAGCTGAGGGAGCTGGGGGTGTTTAGCCTGGATAAAAAAGAGGCTCTTTTCACTCTACAACTCCCTGAAAGGAGGTTCTAGCCAGATGGGGGCTGGTCTCTTCTCCCAAGCAGCAGCTGATAGGATAAGAGGAAATGGCCTCTGGAATGGCCTCCAGGAGAGGTTTAGGTTATATAATGGGAAAAATTTCTTATGGACAGGGTTGTCAAGCAACAGGTGGTGGAGTCATCACCCCTGGGGGGATTTAAAAGCTGTGCAGATGTGGCACTTGGGGACGTGGTTTGGTGGGCTTGGCAGCACTGGGTTAATGGGTGGACTCAATGATCTTAAAGGACCTTTCCAATATAAGCAATTCTATGATTCTATGAAAAAACCTTAAAATTGGGCATTAGAAGCAGAGGTGGAGTGTAAAACCATCAAAGCCACTAATGGCTTTCAGATATAGATAATTATCCATCTATCTATCTGTCTGTCTATCTATCTATCTATCTATCTAATCTCTGTCTATCTATCTTCAGTGTAAAGCCTGCTTTTCCTGGTCACTTGAAGGAATACAGGATTCTATCAGAGAGAGGATTTTGGAGACAGTGGAGAATCTGACACTCAGCTTTTCAGCATATTTTGTGCAGCGGTCCAATCTGAGGTATGAGAGCTTCATAAACCAGGAAAAGCAGTCTCCTCATAAAGATTACATGTAAAAATAATAAGCTGCAGCCATATCTAGGTTGGTTTGTTTGTTTTTTTAATTTATGTCTCCAAAGTACTTACCCTTATTAAAATTTAGGACATTTGCTGCCCTGTGGTATTGCCTAGCTTGTAGTACTTTCCACCATATGAAGGTGGAGAAACAGGCCTCAGCACCCCCATATGCTGTCCTGTCAATACCATTAACAACATGATGACCTGGCTTTATGAGAAAACAACTCAGAGGGGGAAATTGTAGTCAGATGTAGCTTAAATTCTTGCCTACAGTTGCTCTAGTCTCTGCTGTAACCAGCACTGAGGTTAGAAGAGGTGAACACACAATAAAATATGTTCATCTTGAGACTCCCAGAAAACTGTAAACATCTTTTTATGCATATGTATCAGATTTTATGAATACTGGATGAATGCAGTTATTTTCTCCTGATGGCTTTATAGCATTTGTTTTAGGTGGCTGTCAAGTGGCTGTTCAATTGAAATTGCTAAAGCCTTCCAACACAACCCTCAAAAAATCTTGAGGCTGATGATTTCTAAAGCCCTGAAGCTTTGTTTCCTGTCAGTGAGACCTCTTATCCCTGGTCTTGCACAAGGCAATCTCTATTAGGAATAGAGATTGCAAGCATCAAGACCCATCATTATCTGTCTTTCACAAATCAGAGAATTTAAAACCAAGCCTTGGCTGTTACAACAGTGCTTAACATTTCACCACTACTAAGGGCACTGAACAGGAAAAATGAATCACAGAAACCAACAGTGTAGAAAAAAATTAAATCTTAGCAAGGCCTCTGCTCAAAACCTTTCTATCTTACAGTTTTAAAACCATAAGATTTATGTTTGAAACTTTAGAATTTCTGTAAAAAAAGTGAAATATAAGATAACAGATTACCCACCCAGATGCTATAAACCCTGCCAATGGTAATGCCACACATAGCCCAGAGGAGAAATGAGGCACATAAAGGTAGCAGTACTCTGGTAAAATAAAGTCTGCGTTTAGAAACTTGAAGTCCTAAAATTACCAATTAATACAACTAGGAAATGTCTGAAGCATATAATTCCTCTCCTGTGGGCAAAACAACCAGCTATTAAGGTAGCAATCACCCAAATATTTAAAGTTCTGCTAGGGTTTCACTATATTAATATCTGAGCATCTCTGTAGTCTTGCTTTATCTCTTCAGTGTGAGCAAGACTCACTCTTCTCCAAAATGGGATCCAATGCCCTCAGCAGAAGTTCCAGAAAAACACTGCTTTCCCTCTGAACGTGCTTCTTTCTGCTTTAATTAACACTTAACTCACTTCTTTTTTATTTAACTGATGAAAATGGAGAAGAAATAACCTTCATACAGAACCCAGAGTAAAAAGAGTAATCTCCTGAATACACTCCTGTGGAGGAAATTACTATGCAAAAAGCAGATACACAGGTCACAAAATGATTTGATTAAATGGTTTAACTCAAATTTCAAACTGCTGATCCAGGTCTTACATGGAAAAAAAAACCTTAAAAAAATCCAGTTCTCAGCAGTCCAATCAGCTCATATTATATGAGAAGTCTTTGGGTGGAAGGAGAAAGAATGGATGTTTTCAGTATCATAGCATACAGGTTTGCCTCAAATGATTTTGTTGGATGTCTGACTTCTTAAATTTCCTAGAGGCAAAATTTTCTATTACTAAGTGGTAGAAAATCCATAGAATCTTGCTGCATAAAATTGTGAAATTATTTTGGGTGGCTAACTCAGCACAAATTCAATTTAACGTAGTTTCTCCATAGTCACATAAAAAAAAATTCTCTCACGTTAGAGAAATTCTATAAGTATTGTAACAAATTACATACTTGAAAAGTGAACGTTTAAGACTGTAATTCCATTTCAAGGATTCAGTGACATTGATAAATCACTCAAGCTTTGCTCACTCAATTTGTGTCACCAGAATCTCTCAGTGGGATCACAGTCTTCCCACATCCTGGCGAGTACACAGCACTTTACCTGTTACATTACAGCATGTACTTAATTTAAGCAAAAATTAGTCCTTGAGGGATGATTTCAAATTCACAGCAAAGCCTACGCAGTGTGTGCTACTGTACAAAATCAGTCTTCTCCCTTTTGTGAAAGCCCTCAGCTTTTCTTCATGTCTTGCTCTGCTCCAGAGGTGTGTTATCTCTCTGTGGCATGACTGACTCTGTCTTACTGCTCAGCTGCATGACGGTAGATTTATCTGTTACCTGCTACTATTTGGGTTCTGATATCTACCCTTTTGGGAATGGTGTGAGGAGTGCAATTTCCCCTTTATTGTAGGCTATTGTGTTCCTGTCTTTTCTTATAAAAGGACTTGTATGAATGGTGTCAGGAGCAATATAACAGTTAATATTCATTAGCATTTAGGAAAGTACCCTCTCTCCTCTTTCTATGGATATTAAATTAGCTGTTATTACTCAGTAATAGGTAAGCAGCTGTTAAATCCCATCAACCCTAAGTAAATCACTTTATTAAATGTATTCGGATCTGTTTTTATTGTATCCTTAGGAACTCCTTGGTCCCTATGGGTTTGGAAGGATTAATTACTGAGGAAGTATGTAGTCATCAAAATGTCTGACACCTTTGCAAAGGGAATCAGGAAGCTCCTCTCTCCATTTGGGAAACAATCCTAATATTCCCAAACCAGAGATTAATATATTGAGATTAACCCTCTGGTGAGTATTTCACCACATATGGTTTTATAATACAAAATGTGTATGAGGTCTTTGTGTATATTAACATGAGAAAATACCCCCATTTCCATTTAGACTGCATTGAAACACAGATTTGGGATTTTTTTAGAAAATACCTTGAGTTATATTTCTAGCAGGTGTCACAGCAATAGCTCTGCAGTCCTCTGGTGATGCACAGACCCCACTCCTATGCGTATACAGAGAAACACAGCACAGGCAGCAGCAGGGCAAACTCCCCTGGATGTCGTGGCTTGCACAAAGCACCTCTGAGCTGCAACACTTCCAGCTGCTGGAAGGCAGCATCCCTCTTCCTGAGTACAGGCCTTTGTTGTGGATCTAAAAATCATGGGGTGAGCAAAGATACATTGAACCCTGCCTGTCCCCTCTGTCCCCACTCTTCCCTTTGCAGGGAGCATTCTGAATGATGTCCTGCTGGGCAGAGTGATGTCCAAAAGGGAGGCTTTGGAGCTGATCCTCAAAAACTGTTTGCATCTAGAAAGCTTTTGGGTGCGTGGTGGAGGTTTTTGATTATTTTAACTTGGTGTTTCTTGCTGCATTTTTAGAACATTATTACTTGTCCTGTCATTAAGTGTAGACAATACAGTTTATATTCTTCTTTGCACTATCTGCTTTAAAAGACTGCATTTATGTCTCTTTCCAAATAATCTTTTTAAAACTAAATGATCCAAAGCATTTTAATAATGCTGCATCCATCAAATGGCCTAGACCTCACAAAGGATCATTCCATGAATATTGAAGTGCTCATAGCTTATTGTTATAGATCTTTGTATTTTGTTTGTCTTTTCCTCTTTCTCCCCCTGACAAACTGAAATAGAAGAATCACATTTAACTGAAAGACCACTTCAGAAAACCAGAACTTTAGACGTGACCTGATGCAGAACAGATCTTTGTAGAAGCCAAAGTGAATCTTTTCGCTGTGCCAGGTTTGTAATTACCCTACAAGAATTTTTCTGTGCAGTACTTCCCCTGCTTACTGAATGTGTGAACATAGTTTAAAAAATGCATACTATTTAAGAATATCTATATCTATATCTATTTTATATATATCGTTCTCTCTCAAATAAACAGTGAACATCTGCAAGCTTTACGCTACACTAAAATACCCAAATCACAACTTACCTTTTGAGTAAGTAGAGCCTGAACAACTTGGTTAGCTACCTGAAGGAAAAAAAGTAAAAAAAATTAAGTATGTTATCATGTGTGTATATGCATAACAATACCTTCTTTTGTGGCCTGTCCTGGATTCAGCTGGGACAGGGTTATTTTCCTCTCAGTAGCTGTTACAGAACTGTGTTTTGGATTCGGAATGAGAATGGTCTTGATAACACTCTGAGGTTTTGGTTTTTTGCTAAGTTGCGTTTATCCTAAGTCAAGGACCTTTTTTATCTTGTCTCATGCTCTGCCAGTGAGGATGTTCACAAAAGAAACTGGGAGGGAGCATTGCTGGGACAGGTGACCTGAACTGGCCAAAGGGAAATTCCACACCACAGGACATCATGTCCAGGATATAAACTGGGGCAGTTAGCAGGAAGGAAACTGTTCTTATCTTAACATGCAGGTTTTATGCTGCTTCTCCTCCCCATTCCATCAGGGTTGAGCAAGCAGCTGCACGGTGTTTCATCTCCATCTGGCCTTAAAACCATGACAGTCCTTTTTTGGCACCCAGTGTGAGGCCCGAAGGGTTAAGGACAGATCCGACCAGAGTGTGTTAAAAGATTGTTACAAACATTCACTGTGTTGGTTTCACAGTTGGCTTTCCACTCCACTTACCACCTATAACCACCACCAATTCTGTCATTTTCATTATTTACTAGTATTTTAATAAGGTAATACTAGTAAGAATACATGAAATTCACATCAACCACTTCTGTGCTAGTCCTCATTATAAGCAAATGTGCATTGTATCAATTGCAGTGTGACATGAGGGGCATTTGGTTAACTTCTGCCATCTCTTCTTTGCAGTAAATTAAACTTTCACAACTCTATATGCGGCTGGTGTGCATCAGAATGGATTGACTGCATTCACTATATCATCCTTTTTACCAGCCAAGGATGGAGGCCTGAATGTTTTCATGAAGTTTAATTGTTTCTTGATTAAATATTGACAAAATGGTACATCTATCGTGACAGGCAGAAACCATAAAGTGCCACAGAAAATTGAAGTACCTACTGTCATCGAAACGTGGTTGGAAGGCATTCACCCCACATAGCATAATTGACTTGAATGAGATTACACACCATTGATTAGCAGAACTATATATTCGACAGGGAATTTTTGAAGTTATTTATTTTATACATCCTTTCTAATTTATATTTACCAGCAAGGATAGGGGCAGTGAGGTGGAAGAAGGAGGGAGAGAAAGAGAGACTGAGGTAAGATTTTCTGTTGATGCTGTTTAACTTGAAGGTTCAACATCATATATGCACATGCTATCACACATTGTGCTGACTTATACTTTTGCTCCTGCATTTAGGCAGAGCAAGTAGAGATGTCTCTCTTTGAAAAAAAGAGATTTCTTTATTTGTTTTTGATTTACAGAAATTATATTAAAATTTATGCAGGTATCATTAAATAATCTGCATTGATTCTTGTTACTCTTGGCAAATTAAATAAAACCCCCACCACCACTGATGTGAACTCAGTTGGGAGAAAAGAGCTGCAGCAGCTAATTCACTTCTGTAAATAATTTAGTTCTGCTAGATCCAAAAGTTACATTTGATTCATACTCATAAAATTGCCTAGTATCAATTTTTTTTTTCCAAACTGGTTCCTAACTTCAGTCAGCCTGTGGAACAATGCTCCAAAAGAATAGCTCTATCCGTGATTTAACAGAAGACACAGACTAATACTAGAACAGTAATAACCAACAGAAGTAAACATGCTAGTGTTTTGAAAGCCCATGTGCCTTGCCCTGCAGGCTCTCAGGCTCTCCATCCGACACTGTTCCTTCTGGCAGGTACTTTAAGGTCTGTTTGCTCTACCTGAAAATTGAACAAACCATAGCAAATACATTATTTCTTTACTTTCTGACATGGAGTTACTTTACCAAGGAAGAACTAAAAGGTTCTTTGAAGTGTGCACTAGTCACTCACAGCAGCATAGCCTACAAAATGACTCCTACAGCTTTACATATTGTACAGAGGAGTGTAAATGGCATAATATTCCAAACGGGAAAAAACTGAACCTGCTGATGCATATATGACAAATTTTCCAGCTTTTGAGTGAAGATAGGTATCTAAATGGAAGTACCTGCCAGTGATCCATAGCTCCCATGGAACTCAATAACAAAGATATGTAACCAGGTTCTTTTGAAAATGTGGCTATTTTTTTCTATTATCTTTCATCTTGGCAAACTGTGTTGTTATTACCATTCAAGATTTTCAGGTCTGTATTTTTGGTATTCAGCAGGAACAGAGGTGGGAAGCCTTCAGTGAAATGTTCTGCAGTTACTAAAATTAATTTAGCACTCAATAAGTGGAATCATAGCCAAATGTTTGCATTTCAAATGAGGTTGCCTTTCCACTCCTACAACAAATGAAAATAAGCTACTAAACTCAACAATCTACTTCATTTTAACTTACAGGTATCAGGAGACACCATGGATGTGAATGAACAACATGAACCAGCTCCACAAAACTGACAGTCACAACTACCAAAAGCTGTGGAAACTGAGACCATTGAAGGCAGAGGAATTGACTTCTCAGATGCAAAAAATGTTAAAATGTGAAGCTCCCACTTATATGAGGCATAACTGTGGCTCAATCCCAGTAAAAAGCAGGCTGTAAAATTACTTGACCTGTGATAACTGCAGTTAATCAAGGTGAAACAAGGAACAGAACAGAGCTGGCTGATTCCTTGGTCTGCTGTTCTGCAGAAGGTGACCCTCTCTGCTTTCACACTGCCTACCTTTCCTTTGAACTGAATAGCCAAGTTCATTAGGTGATGTTTCCTTTTCTGGATTGCAGTAAAAGAGATAAAAGATCCAGCTTCACTTTTCCCTTAGGCAATTGTGTTTACAAATATATGTCATAAAGTGGTCTTAATAGAAAAGGTATAATAGAATGAATCAGAGAAAAGAGACCCTAATGCAACATCTGTTATGCCTTTTACAAGTACTGAGATTTTACACAGCTGTCTTTAATGTATGATTCCATATGCACAAAGACATTTCAAGTGCACTAAAATAAAAGATTTATCTTTCATTCAAATCTTAAAAACAGAATGCCTTTTTAAAAGATAACTGTGCATTTTTGATTAATTAATTCTTAAAACATCAGCAGAAATATCAACTATCCTAAGTTGCATAATTTCCTGCATGTGAATATGGTGAAGCTTGACAGAAATCTCCGTTGGCACAGTGATGTGAATAACCATGACATTGCCACCTACCAATAAACTGACAGCTGAATTCCACAGTAGGAAACTGGGATTAAGCATGTTAACCTCAAAGCCCAAAGGTGCAGAAAACAATCCTGGGTTTCACATTAAATGTCAGCAACAGAAAGATACATTTATGGAGCATGTCTGAAATTAAATAAGTTCTTTTCTTATTTATCGAGTACTGGAACATTTCAATGACATCTTCCTCCAAATACTGTTCTAAGTTTTTTACATTTACACTTCAGAGATGAACAATTATTTTAAAATCAGTGAATAATTGTTAAAATTCATAAAGGACTCTGCTCAGCTTGACCCATATGCTTTTCAGATTTAATCTCTTTGAACATTTGAGTTTCATTGAATTTTACCATGAAAATGATTACAGAGCATGCATTTTTATGTCACAGTTGCAAGCGTTCATACAATATTAAATGTAGGGCACTATATGAATGAAAAGTACTATGTAAAATAACTGATTTTAAAAAAAGAAAAATGAGAGAAAATAATGTCAAGCATAGCTTTAAAAACTCAGCTCTGGTACCTCTGCTACAGACAGACAGAAAAATCACAGTGGCTATTTTTACCTCCTTCATATTCAGCTTAATGGCCACCAACACCTGAGCAGAGGGCACACTGTGCATAGCAAGTGTCTTTATCACTGTGCTGTCACCTGAGGGACCACACAGGTCACGCTGCCAGGGTGGCCAGGTTAAATGGTGCCTGAGTGCCCTGAGCAGAGTCTGCCTGTGCCCAGGGGACGGAAGCTACAATCTGAGGTTGCTGAGTGATGAGTGAAAGATGGCAGCGTTCTCTCAATAGTTATCAAATGATGCTCCCAGCCTTCATTACCTCCAGGGCCCGCCAAGCCTCCTGAACATGTAACAGCCAGAATGGCCAGGTGGTAGCTTGGGAGGGAAGCATTCCTTGTGCATCAGACCAGGAGAAGTTCATTGCACTCACAATTAATTTGACTGCAGAGGCAGAATTAAAATCATGGTTGTAGTAGGCACTCACATGTTTTGGTGGCAGCTGCAGCTACCTCAGGTTCGGGTGTGACTGCAGCCTTGTGTTCCCAGGAACAGCTTTGTTCCTCACTCCAAACCTGCCAGGTGCCCCTGAGGAAAAGTCGGGCTGCAGCACAGACAGATACACGGCTGCTCCTAAAATACAACTGCTCCTAAAAACGCTGAACAAGTTCTGAGGGCCAGACCAGGGAAGGTCTGGAGAGTTTCTCACTTTCAAGAAGAGGGGCTGGTGTAAGATGAGTTATGAACAGAGCAAGCATCAGACTTAAATCCTTAAAGAAAATAAATTTTTCAGTGGAAATATTTTAAAACATTTTAATTTTTTTTTATGGAAAGCACTTTATTTGCTTAAGATTTCCAGTAACAATCCCTGTCTGGAAAGGACTTTTTGGTTATTAATGAATTAAATTTCTGTCTCATCTCCTATTCTCTTTATTACTATAAAAAAAAGAGGGTGACAATGTGTGATTTCTTGGGCAGCTCCACCAAAGGTATGTGCTCAGGTGGCCGCTGACCCGGGACCCCTGCAGAATTTGCAATTACTAAATATGGCTTTCTTGCCTCAGTCACTGGCAACAACTTCTTCACCTCAGTGACCAGAAGGCATTAGGCCCAAGCTTGTGTCAGCTCAAACAATGCTGGTTACAGTGACCCTGCCAAAGCACTGTGAAACATAACACGCAAAAAAAGAACAAGATAAACAAAAAATAAAACAGGGAAGCCCAAACCCACAGGTGGTGAGAAGCACTTTCTCCTGAAAAGGTTGACACAATGGGAGAAGATGGATACAGCTGTGATAATACAGAAGAACTGAAAACAGCCAACATAATGTTGAAGATAATGAACTTCAGAGCATAGTTTGATATAATTATATGATCTTTAGACTGAAACAGTGTGTGAAAAACAATCCTGGGTCAGAAATCCATCATGTCACTGCAAAGAGAATAAAAGCATGTTTTCTGTCCTTATAATCTGTATGGAGTGTTTTGCTGAAATGGACAGTTACAGTGCTTTACTCATTTCCAAAATTAATTATGTAAGCAGATTTTGTCCTAGACAATCAGAAAATAATTTTAAGTCAGGCTTTTTAATTAAAACTGAAGTTAGCAATTATAATATGGTCATTTTATCCTTATCACCAAGATATCCATACATGGTTCAAGTGTGCACTGACAGCAGTGACTCAGGCCAACACAGACAAGGGTCTGCTCATACCCCAGAGCCACAGAATGGGCAGAGCACGACCCAGTGGGAAGGTGTATCTGTAAATTCCCTGATAAAAATATGCCACAGTGGCAAAAGAGTGGATTTGCTGATGAAAATCTGCACTCAATTGGAGGTTTCTTGCACCAGAGCTGTATTGCTCATGCTTCTAACACTTCAGCAAATGCTGATTAAAAATTTATAAAGCTGGTGGGAAGACTGGAATTGTCATCTGCCCTGGGTGGTTTGCTTGCTCACGCACTCTTTTCTCCAAGGTACAGCTGGGTTCTTCCTGTTTTGTTTGCATGTCAGCTAATTACTTCTGCCACTACACAGCCTTATTATGGAATGGGTAAATGATTTCTACCAAGCAACTCTTCTAGCCACTAAGAGCTTTAAAACTGCTTTAAACTCTTAGGCATGTTGAAGAGCCTTATTTTGGGATAAATGGGAGGAACAAGTGAGCATCAGTATATGTGTGGAGAAAGCTCCATGCTATAGGAGATGGTAGGCACTTCTGGAATGTCGGCATTGCTGGAGTGCTCAGACAGTAAGTGATGAGTGATTTATATTCCAGCTGTAACTGGAAGCTCTGATCTAGCCAACAGCTACAAAAAACCAGCATTGAAAGCTGTGTATGTAACCCTAAGGAGGAGCTGAGGGACTAAATTCCGAGGTTATGGAATGTATTATGTTGAAAAGCTGGGGGACTCTTGATGGGAGAAGCCACTGCCACACGTGTTCCACTTTACAGAAGAGGAGTGCACAGCACCTAATAGGCAAATTATAATCTCCTCCTCCTCATGAAAGCAAACCAGTTCTATGGATTGGTCACAGGGATATTGACTTTTCAGTGAGGAGGCATGGTCAAAACAGCATTTACGGCAGAGGTCATGGAGAACAGCACCTTTGACTGCCAGACATATATTCTTGGAATAAATTAGAATGATGTAATACAAAAATTGCAGAACAATGTCAACCTTCTAAGAGAGGGAGAGATTAATTTGTATGAATTTAATTATAGTAGCAGGTAAGAACAATCTTTTTATCTACCTTACCTCATCAAGACATCTTTCATACTGTTCTCTCTGATTTTCATTTTCCAGAGCCAGCGCTGAATTCTCTGCCTACAGTAAAATGGAATAAAGAAGTAAATATGTAAATTTAGCAAAGGATATATTTCACCACATGACAATTCATAAAAATTCTCAGGGGGCTTACTTGCTGTACTTCTTCAAGATCCAGAATAAAATGCACCATACAATTTATTTTGCTGCAGGTTGGTGCTTTGACTAAAACCAGAAGTGACATTCATTTATGAGATTATTCACACCATGCACTACAATTTAGAACAATATCATAGCAGATATTCCATGTGTGTCCACCATCTCATCTTGTCAGGTGCAATAGAGTTGGCAATGAAACACTCTAAAAGATATTGACATCTCTCCTCCTCCTTTCCCTTTTCAGTTTAGAGGGAGCTTGCTACCTGAGAACCACTCAGATGCAAACAGAGGCAGCCTCTATCACAGGGAAACAAAAGTCAATCTTATGTAAACTTTTAACCATGGCAGCTCCCCACAAGCCCGGTTTCTGCAGTGGGGAACCCCGGGTGCACAGGTCATTCCCCAGCTCATTGGTGATTTACACCCTTTAGCTGACCCACATAAATTTAGTAGACTTTACTGACAAAAAAAAATCCTATTATTTCAAGAGTGAGAGGTATTTTGCTACATCTAAGTGCAATCTTGAAGCTAGATTTTTTTTTCTCACAAATGTAATTTTAAATATGATAAAGTTTCCTGTATAGTATGGCCTTTCATCTGTCTTTAATTTTCATCATGCTCATATTTTTGCATTGTGAAAATTTCAATATAGCACAACCTGGTAAGTAAATCAAAGTACATCAAAGTATTTATATATATATTTATATCTCTGTATTAACTTTAGGAATTCTTACAGTATTGGAAAAGGAAATTTTTTAAAGTGTGATGCAGTTTCATCAGAACAAGTTTCTACTAGTCTTCTCCTAAAGGCTGAGAAACTAAAGCAATATATTTAAAACTCTATGAGTTAAAAAAGGCTATAGAAATCTCTGTGCCTCCCATGCATAACTTCACATCACATAACCATAACACCAAAATCAATACATTCCCATAATTACAACTATTATGCAATTTACAGTACTTGCATTATTTTAACCTTCTGTCAACCTATAAAAATTAAACAAATGCTGCTTCAAAGGAATTGTGGTTACACAAAACAACAGTGATAAATATAGTTAACATTTGTAGTTTTAGAGGAAAATGAATGTAATGTGCTGTATGGAAAGATTCTGTGGAAAGATGCACAGCTCCCTCTTCCTTGTTAGAAAAAGTCAATGAATCAACAAAATAAGAATCCCAAAGTCTATTAAATTGATTCATTAATAAAAATTTCAAATTCAGCTGAATCTTAAAAGTAAGGCTGGGAAGCAAAAGCAAACATACACTATTATCCAGCATCTTGAAGGAGATTGAAGAGTAAAAATGTGGTAAGAAACAAGGGCATATAGAGTTTACTTATTTAAAAGTCTAAATAAGCAACTGTACAGAATCTGTGCTTTATCTCCAGGGTACAATTAAAGCCAGCAAAGGTGGTAAAATGCTCTGCATCATATTTTCACAATGTCACCTATGAATGGGTTCAACATATGGCTATAAAAAGTCTATGGGTGATCCTGCAGAGAGCACTGTGAGATGAGGCAGCAAAAAGTAACAGATGCAGAAGTAGCAAAGTAGAAGAAGAAGCTGCAAAAGCAAGCGCAGCAGTGAGAATTCAGAAGCTGGAGGGTAAATAGTCCTCCAGACTGAAGACGACATAATTTGCTTTTACAGACCCATTCTTGCAGATTGATTGATAAAATAAAGAGATGTTTGTTAGATAAAAGTATATTTCTGAGTTAAAAATTTTCAGATGTTTTCTCTATGAATATGCCCCTAAAATGCCATCCAAAAGAAATCCTTACTGTTTTGAAGCAATCACTAAAGAATTAGTCCGCACAGACTTTCACTCACACATATTGACATACTTATGGATTTTGTTTTGAATTTTAATTTTTATTAGCATAAAAATATATTGAATGATTTTATCCTAAAATAGTTTGGGCAGAGTGCTCCCACACAGAAATGTGTGAAAGAACTACAGCACACACTTGTACCATATGAAATACACAGAGAGCTCCCCATGCTTCTCTTACTCCATGTTTTGGAATGCTGTAAAATAGAATGCTAAATCTTCTTGGACCTGTTCACTGAATCTCTGATTTCAGCAAGCTATTCCTTTGCAAGCAGGCTACCAAAGTTAGGAAATCTAAACTTGACAGCATTATAAATAAATGCTACATTTCAGCTCTTATCAACCCACAGTGGAAACATCTGTATAATAAAACCTATTTGCACACCACTGGTTTTAAAATTGTAGTGAAAGGATGTAATGCAGTCAGTGTTAGCTTGGCTTTTGTGCTTCTTGATTGCCAAGCAAATCTTGCCTATTTATTTGGCTTTTTTGTAATGAGGACCAGACTAGAAGGGAACACTTGACTGACTTTGCTTTAGAATCTGTGCCAGTTCCCACAACATGGGAAAACCAGTACCTGATATACTAAATCACTCCACATTGCAACCAAATACTTGATAATAATCCTCATTCCCCCAAAAGTATTCATTTGGAAAATTTTTAATAGCACTCACAGTCTCAAAACCCTGCCTCCTAATCCAAACCTTCATTTATTTAACAGAAATCACTGGGTTTTGATGTTATTGTAAGGCTGCTCAATTTTTGCTCTGAAGGATCTGCCTGCCTCTCGTATTGTATATTCTGGGCATCCTTTGCCAGTTAAGCAAAGTACATCTCCTTGAGGAAAGCTGCTATTGAATTTATTTCCATTTTTCTTTTCAGGCCACACTTAGAGAAAGCTAAGCTGCAGTAAGAAGCCCCTCTCACAGCTTGAAAGCTCTTGCACACTTGCAGGCACCCAGGGGCAGTGAGAGTTCTGACCCCCAGTGCCACCACTAATCCCACCCATCACCTGGCAGGGGGCTGTGCAGGGAAAACTGAGCTTGCTGAGAATAAGCAACTGAGAGTCCCAAGAACAGCACTTTCTGAGATAGCCACTGATTTCTATAGAGATTTCTAGTTTTAGGCATAGCTGTCCTCTAGGAATTTATGTATATTTCATGTTACACATAGAAATGAACAATTGTTCTCCATCCCTCAGCCTTGCTAACACTAAAAGTGATGAAGCCCAGCAGACACGGAAGACTCAGCGCCTGCCACCAGCACCTCAGGCACACACATCTTTTCTGGGGGGGGACAGATCTCACAGTACAGCAGCATTCAGTCAGCCAAAAGTAACCGTGGCATAATTTAGCCCTAAATGAAACATCAGTACATTTTGGGTTTGGATCATTACAGATTCAAGGATTCTAAAATGTTAAAACAGACGTCCTTCCCAATTCCGATTTGGGAGAAAGGATTTCGCACAAGAGTCTCTCCGAACACTGGAAAAGTTAAAGATTTCAGTCATGACTTGGATAATGCTAAGCAGCCTCCAGCTTCCTGAATTAGAGATGACATTGTTCTGAATTGAGAGATTGGGTTTATGGAAAATCAGTTTGAAAGGTAAAACTTCAGACTACTTTAACAAAACAGAGGCTGCCTTGAATTGATACCACTGCTAACATATAGTCATTATGAGAGACTTTGCCAACTGATTGTAATTCCTTCCTCAGGATGAAAAACATAGCCCTAGCAATGATAAAAACTCTTTGGGTCAGCTAATAGCTTTCTCTCTCTTCCACAGACATTTTCTCCTGTGGGGCAGCTTTTAGCACAGTTTCAAAGTTAATAAAAGGCTACACACTTGATGCTTCAACAGAAAATCCTCTGTACTTTTATAATGGCAATGCAATGAATTAAAACATTGAATTTTCTACTAGAATGCATGAACAAAAGAGAAGCATGGCTAAAAGAGAATTATGTAGAAGATATTTTTCCTTACTCAACCACTGTAGAGTTGAGACAAAACAAAAGGATGGGAGAGGGAAGAGAGAAGAAAGCAGGGAGCATGATGCATCTTGCACTAAGGAAAGAGGAGATCACAGAATCACAGGATGGTTTGGATCAGAAAGGACCTTTAAAGATCACCTAGTCATGGGCAGGAGATGAAGGTCTAAAGGTTGTACGTCTAGTTAGCAGCTCAGCATGCTCTGAAGGTATCATCAATAAAGGTCAAGAGGAACAAAGTTATGACAGTGAACTTTAAAATCCCTGACAGAATTCTACCCCACGGTTACCCTGTGCACTCCTTTGTTATTCATACCAAACCGTTCATCCATTTACAGAAAACTTTATTGATTTACACAGACACTCATTTGTCTGGCCCAGTGCAGTGTATTAGGAGCTGTCCAAGCACTTCAAATGTACTCAGCAGTTTTTTCCTGCTTTCAGCCTCTGATTTTGTTTACTTTTGTGGTCACAGCTTCCTACAGCACAAGAGAGGTCAAACCCTGTTGTTGGTGAGGTAAGAAGTGATGCTGTTGCATTTTTTCCTCAGGTCCTTAGAGCATTTTTGGTAAGCTGCTGATCCAGGAAGAGTTTACCACTTGAACCACCTCTGTGTCTTTGGTCACAGGGAACTTTTTGAATTTTTCTGTCCCTGTTATGCAGAGAATTTGTCCTTTGAAAGACTAATCCAACAAATTGTCAGAGAAAAATTTAACACAATACTTATGCTGGTCAGAAGAACCGAAAATTACGTTTGTGCTTTTAAATCAATGTAATTGTAGCAACAAAAGCTTTAATTTAATTCTAGCACTATAACAGCATTTCCACTGGCCACTTTCCAGTGCCTTTTATATTAGTAAAGACAGCTCTCTGCTAGGAGAAAAACTGCACCTCAAGGCCACCTGTCAACATCTGGATGTTTCCACCTTGTCCTTTACACTTTTTCCATAACAGATCAACACTGGGCAACCACGGAGACTGTCCCTGCTGACCAGCTCTGCTCCCTGGCCCCACATCCCCAGGACACTGAGCCTGGGCAGTGCTAGTTACTGATGCAACAAGCAGTGAATTTAGTGGAATAATACTTAAGAAAAGTGCTTTTTTTAAAAAATTTCCCAGTCTTAACTATTTCTTCTGGATCATGGAAATGGGAGAAAAAAACCCCAAAAACCAGCAAAAAGAATAAATTAGTGGTATGATGACAGCCAGGCTTCTCACCCTTGCTTCAAAACACTTAGCCTTCTCAGTAGCATCATTTTCTGTTTTATTTTCTAAGAGCCTGTTATATTTAACCCCACTTAAAACATTTGACATATTTTATCTGAAATACTCAGCTACTGTTTAATTCCCATTCACTTGAAACATGGCACGAAAGTAATCCATATGTGATTTTAAATAATAAAACACAGAATAATACAAGTGTCAATTATAATTCTGTCTATAAAAAGGCCACATCAAACCTTACTGGGCAGCACTGGTGGGGATCATTCTTGCAGTTCACAACTTCAGCAATATTTTTTCAGTTCTTTACCGCTACAAAACTGTATTAAATCTCAAAAGCAGTCTATCTCCCAGGCCATGCTCTGCTATAACTGTGCTACCCATGGGTTTGTAGACTCACAGAGAGCAGTAGAACCATCTAAAGTATGCTAGAAATGAGAAGATATTTATTCAAGATCAGGAACCTAACCACTTAAGGTTACAAAAAACCCTATGGGTTTAAATGTTGCCCAAGGTCTGTGCAGCTTCTTGTGATGCCTCACCAATTATTGATGAGCAGATTCATGTATTTAAACATGAATTTACAGCAGAAATTATGTAATAGTTTTAAAATTTGTGTTGATTTCATGCTGTCAGAGATCAGAACACAGAACTTGCTCATTTATCTGCACATTTTCAGCAGATTGCAGGGAGAGACTCCCACCCACAGTCCCGGATGGGGCTCATAACCACAGTTAGCTTTTCCTCTCTGCTGAGTGATTCCCAGTACACACAAGAAGAAACAATGGGTGTCCAACCTAAATGAGGAAGTGTGCCTTTGGAAAGAAGGGTATAACTAGAATTTAATCCTTCAAATCTACTTAAATTGGATAAATGTACCAATTTCAAGACCTGAATTAAACAAACCAGAACCAAATGAGATTCATGCACTGCTGACGACACTGTGTCCTAAAAATGACTAAAGTAAACCTTATATTTCTGGGAATTCCTCTGTCAAATACCTTCCCCCTTCCTTCCCCCAGAATTTGGGGCTGGAAATTTTCAACTGGCTCAAGAATGGTAATATCTGTCTTTTTTTCTTTCGGTTAACTCTAAAGTAGTTAAGAATGACAAGCCTTTAAAACCTTCAACATTTTCCCTTCTGACACCACAGAAATGTTTGGAGTTGACATTTTAAGGAGAAGGTTAGGAATAGATCCAGCAAAACAGACTGCATTATAAGCACAGGCTTATCTTCAAGCAAATAATCACCTAGGCTACAACTAACAGATATATCAATAATAGTGTTGTTTGTTTACCTGCATGCAAATCGGAGAGAACACAAAATTCTACCAGTATTTACAGAGATAATAACAGACTCTCAACATTTCCACTGGTAAAGCACTGTCAATAAAGGCCTTTGTACAAATGGATTAAAATCATGAAGAATGCCATTTGGGTTTTTTTCCCCAAAATTTTTCCAAATGAGCACATATAAAATATTTTTTGAGGACAAGGAGTAGAAGAAGTCTAAAAAAGCAGAGAGAGGTAGCAAACAACTGTATTTGCTAAAGTTAAAAACATGGTCTATATGACACATACACACTTGATCAACCAGAGAAGTACAAGCAGGGAGAGCCAAAAGTCTCACCGCGACTCTCATTCCATTATTTTTTTCCCCCTTCTTGTTTTAAGTGATTTGTTCCCTTATGGAATTGCTGTCCTTAAGAACTGAGAGCATTTCACTCTGACATACTTACTGTACTTCCTCATGTAATTTTCACTGACAGTTATTTCTTCTATCAAAGAAATAAAAATCCCTGGTCCGTGAAAAAAGGCCTGAGATCCTGAAATTGTGAGTCAAACTAAGATTCTTACAATTAACACAGACAGATAAAGGCAAGTGGTGAGGACCTGATTAATCCAGAATGGCATTTTGCGTTTAATATCAACTTGTACGCGACACATACCTAAGTACCTTTGCACTGAAAACTCTTATAGGAGCCAAACAGATCACATTTAGTCAGTTGCATTTGTTTCAATTTTTCATGCCAAGGGAAATTCTAACGCTTTGAAAAAGTAATTGTTTGATAAATTTGATAATAGTAATTATTGGTAAAGATTAGTTGAAAACCATTGACTATCTATAAACCCAGTGCTTAAGCTCATTACAAAACTTACGGTGCAGTCATTTGCAAAGAAAATATTTGCTTTGCTTTGCAAGAAAACATTTTGGAGAAGATTTTTATCAAATTTAGGAGTGACATTGAAACCAGTAACTAAATATTGGCTTTGAATCCTTCTGAAATGGGTTTTTCTTTAAGTTTTTATTTCTTGTTGAATTCAGATTTTGAGGTAAACTCATATATCTTAAGACAGTTTTTCAAGCAATGAGAAAGACCACTTCAGAATTTACTGTAAATGAGTTATCCTTCAAAGCTGGGCAATTTCGACCATGAGCTCAGTGATACTGTGACAGTTTTGTACTTGCTGTGATTCTATTATCCACACCTGAGTAGCATACTCAGCTTCAAGGTTCATCTAATGGGGAGGTTGAAAGGAACAGGGCATTTCAGATCTGTATATGAAAATTAATCTTTGGGCCACTTTATTGCAGCAGAAAACACTTCCTATTTCCCCCTCTCATCTCTGAGATGTTCAGAGAAAATACAGAAATACTATTACTGATTCTTGGCACTGGGAAGTGGGTATGGAAAAAGAAGACCAAGGGACAAACTACCTTTACAGGTAGAAAACCTTGAAATGAAGTATCAGGAGGACAAGGATTACATAAAGTATATTCAGGATTTCTTTTTTTAATTTCTAGAAATTTTATCTATCAAGAGCACCTCTTCTCTAAAGTAGCTTTTCTATGGTTTTTTTCTAATAACATTGGACTGAAAATAAAAAATAATTTCACAGGTCAGTGCAAAAAATTGCTTTAATGCTGTAACTGGTGCTTCCAGGCTGCTCAATGCACCTGAACTGAAGGGCTGCTATTAAATTATGGTAAACAGCAAAAATTTGGAGCTCTATTTACCACTGTCTTCAAGGAACACCAACACCAACCTCCTCCCCACTCACCCATTCCACTCCTCCATGGAAATTAAGCAGCTGAGCTTGCTCATGGGGGCTGATGATAGAAACAAAATATTCAGACTTTACTGCATTCCTGCTTTTTGTCCGCTCATTTAATGTTTCGTCTACAACACAAATGTATCCCATACCAAATTATTTTGGATCTCACTGAAGGTAAAACAACAGATGTTTTGCTCTGACCTCAGAGAAAGTGGATGCTGAATATTTATCAAGAAATATTTTTTCCTAATTATTTATCCTAAGTTCCTTCATTTAGTTCAAACAAAAGTAATTATGAAATAAAATAATTTAAACTGACAGTCTGGAAAACACTGATTCCACACGCTTGAATGTCACATTCACTGGTTGGGTGATGGGAAACTCATACCAGTTCTCTGCTGTGCAAGTGGGAAAATCTTTTTTTGTCTTTTCCAAGGAAGCACGTATGAGTTCTTTTGAAATGTAAAAAATAAAATATACAACTAGTTTTCCATTTTAAAAAATGTCCCTTGAGCTTTTTTTAATTTGAATTCCGAGAAAAAGAATGATTTTTCTTTGTTATACTATGCAATAGATTTAAAAATTATGTGATGGCATAATTGATACTGCCACAAAGTATTTTTAAACACAATAAAATATGAAATATATTCTTTTCCTCCTCCTATGCTGAATCATTTTACTCTGTTCCTTTAAAGACTTCAAGTTAAAAGCTTTCCACCACAATAAGCTATTAATGTCGACTGTTTCACAGTTCGCAACATAAATTTATAACAAGTTTTCCTGCTTTAACTACATGGGAGCACTGAGTTATTCCTGAAGGCGATGTTTCCTGCAATTCCACTCTCTTCATCAGGAGTCACCCATAAGTCAGCCTCCCCAGGTATTTCAAAATGAACTCCTCTTGATGGCCTCAGTTATTTCTGTCCCTCCCAGCTAAGGAGTTGTGAAGCCAAGTGGAGCAGGACAGGTATTGGTGCTGTGTTATGGAGAGCATCAAATGCCACATAAGGTGCAGCAATTGTTTTGTAGCCAGTAGCCAACTCCTAATAACTGAATCACAAAATTACTGCTCATTTCTTGCTAGCTGAAATGAAACTCTACTTGCAAACATCACCTTGTTTCTCCTGAGAGCTTTGAGCGTTTTTCTCTTTTGTTCTTACGGGCACAGCAAGAATTGGGCAATGCCCCTTGCTCCACACAGCAACACGTGGCTTTTGCAGTGACATTTGTTAAACTGAAAGTTCTGATTCATTTAATTTTTAATCTTTTAGAGTGAATTTGCAGAGTAATTGTATTTGTCCCAAAAGAACAACAGGCCAGGCCTCAAATTCTCCCTTTTAAAAGATTCAGCAGATTGGAGTTTTGTCTGGTTTTTTCTGCCCTATGCAGACTGTGCTCACTTAGAGAAGATGGAATGAGGATGCCTTGGAAACTGATGCGACAGCACCTGATTGTGATCCTAACGAGTTTTACGGAATGTCTCCTACTGAGCTGGCTGACATCAGGTCCATCCACATTGGCTTTTTGGCTTGGATGAGCTGTGAGTGTCCTGATCTCCAGTGATTTTTCTGATCATTGCAGTGACCAGATGAGAGCTCACACCGTGGTGTGGCCTTGCATCCAATGGACTGCATTTCTCGTACATGAAATAGGAACTCCAGCTGCTGCTGGCTTTCCTGGAGCTCAGCCAAAGTGACTCCCCAAAATGTACACAGCACAACTCTGAGGATCTGCTCCTGTTACGCCGCAGTGCTCCTAAGGCAGACACACAATTATAACAGGATACCTTCCTAAATTAATAGGGAAGCCCTAAGGAAGTCAACTGCCAGGACAAAATTGTATCCCACAGTACCAAAGTAAAAGAGAGGCCTGTTGGGAACTTTTTCCTGCACACAAGAGAGATGTGCCAGAGGCATTTTTCTACTTGGATATTTTTATAGCTTTGTACATTATGAAAACAGAAAATAAAAACCTGTAAAGAAATATATATATTCAAGCCAGCTACAGGGAAAGCAAATTCTATTATAATTATATATTATTAAGTGCCCCTGTGTTATATTAAACACTTTCTCAGTTATTAACTTAACCTTGCTCTTCAGCATATACAATTTTTCAGATTTTGTTCTTTGTACTTCCATTTGTTGGCAAACTACGTTCTAGGAGGTCCAAGAAATGCCTCAGACTACAAATTTGGGAGATTGTGGCAAACCAGAAGTTCTTAAAAAAACAAGGTTTGGCTGACAATCACAGTCTCATATGGCACATACTTTAGGTCAAAGTCGATGGGATTCAGTGGTGCCCCAGTAAGAAGCTCAGGCGTGAAAAGCACAGCAGCAGCAGCAGCAGCAGCCCAACAGCCCAGCCCTGATCTGCAGAATGAGCCAAACTCATATCATACATAACTAAACACAGCTCAAGTGCAGCCCCTGGAACTGCACCCACCTTCACATGTCTAAATTTGATAACCAAATACAATAACACTGGTATCAACGATGAGAAAATGTTGCTGTTATCTTATTCCAACCTTCTGTTTAAGAGCAGGATCAGTGATTAATCAATCGGCCTGAGGGGAAAATGCAGAGAAAAGAACGAAAATAAATCGATGTATGAAATACTATGCAATGTCACATATATCTAGAATTGATCACATTACTGCTCCGTCAGATTGGCCTGCAATTGGGAAATATTCCTGCCTGGCAGATGTCACCAGTGAGGCAAATCACTTGCTCAAAACCAGGAGCAATTCTCATCTCTTATTTCTATTCAATGTCTCTGTGAAAAATACAGGTTATGCCTAGTACTAGCAAAGTTCTTTTTTACAATAAACTAAGAATACCTATTTTTACTCATCTAATTGAGTAAAATTTTGAATAGTTATCCTGGGGTCATTGCAAAGGTCATTGAGAAAAAGAGTATAAAGATGACCATCACTGGAATGGAAAAAACCCTATATTGTGCCACAGCAAGAGGAGCCAAGAGGAAGCTATAAACTATTCCCTTAAAAGTGGAGTTATGTCAACACTATCTGCAAAGATCTGCTAAAGCTGGCTCAGGTTGCTCGTGCATTGTTCTACTGAGGCCAATACTCGGGTTCTCAAGAAGAGCTAATTAGCTCAAACGAAGCTTTTTCATGCAGCTACACTGCTTCTGCTACCTGAACTACTTTGCATGGCAGGGCATTATATAAAAAGATGATGCTGTTTATAAAGCTTGCAACAGAGCCTTTTTCTCTGTTTCACACCTCCTACCTTAATTGAATCAAATTTATGCATGTATGTGTGTAACAGTAATCTCTGCACGGCACTGGGGAGACGTTTCAATGTCTAACAAAATCCATCTTGTGATGATAGAGATCAGACTTAAGGTTACAGAAAGAACACTCATTGTATTTAAGAAAAAGAATATTATAATGGTCATTATTGGTAACAGCAGCTAAAGTATAATGATATCAAATAGGACTGAAGGAAATTACCAAGGAGGAGGCAACAGGCTTTTCTCTGACACATGTTTAAGGTCTGAATACATAAACTCCATAAGGTTCAAAAGATGAGAAAGGAGGAGCTCTTGGAGGCAGCTAAGGAGACATTTCAGCTGTTTCAGCCCCATGATCTCTGATTGTTGAAAAGCCTCTGCTCATTTCCAGATTAGTATTAACTGTTAAAAGAAATACCAACCAAGCCTAGCAGCAGGACAGATGCAATACAAAAAAATACTTTAACTTCTGTTTAAACACACAGCAGTCTCACATAATGCACAAGCCTCACACCCAATTCTCAGCTGATCTGAAACTGTTGCTGCAATAACTTTACAGAGGATTTTGTCTAGCAAAGTAACCAATGTCTAACTACTTCTTAGAGTTTAACAAAAAGCTGAAAGAAAAACTCAGGTCTTACTTGCATCCTCTATGTAAAATAACTTTTTCCTGAAGAACTTAAATGTTAAGACCCAGAACACTTAAAGTCAGGAGGATTTTTCTGGAGGAACAGACTGTTTGACTGAATACAAGAAGGAAACCTGCAGGCTTGTTATAGGAAAACAGCTGTAATCACCAACAAAGCCCTTCTCCTAAATAATTTCCAAGTCTTGGCCCTGTCTGAGTACACACTACCCAGAAGAGGAATAGGAAAATCCATGAATCACAAAGATGAACGAGCACTGTCACCACATGTGATGGAAGGCCAGCAGGGATCACAGGTATTCCTGTGGGAAGGGAAGAAGCTCTGCCCTCTAGATGGCATTATGTGCCCGTAGATCCCAGATGGAGCTCGAGAGCCCTGCCAGGCAAGGTAACCACGTCCCCACCTGCACATGGGCCCAGAGGTCAGGAAGATCAGGTGGCAGCTCCTGGTCTGCATGGGAAGGTGAGAGCTGCACATTCCTGAAGGGCAGAGCAGGAGCCGTCCTGGGCAGAGATCTGCTTTGGCTGTCCCATGAGGGAAGCAGAGGAATGGTGTTCAGCCTAAGGTGAAAAAAAAAATGGGGGATCTGACCCCATATGGGGAAAGACAACTTAACTGGAAGGGGTGGGCAATATGAGAAAACATATAATAAAACCCCCAAACAAACAGATAAAAAACCCCTGTCCTTATGAATAAACAAAACTCTCCTTGATATTTAATAGCATCTGAAACAGTAAGTGTACATTGAGATGTGCATGTAGCTAGCCACATCCAGCACGTGAGGCTATATTGTATCCATGCATAGCTTTTTCGACTATACACTGAAATTTAACACTTAGGTGTTAATCAGGTATCTACAGAACCATCAGCAAAAATCAGTTTCATGCATAATGGACCAATGTCAGACTATTCCACATTTGATTTATCTATCTTCTCTATATATTTATAACTAATCTTAAAATCTACACTTGTCACCATGACAGATTAGGCAGACTTAAAATAATCGTTTGGGTATTTTCTGCTGTGGACGATCAAATTAGCTGCATAATAAAGCCAGTGAATATTGAATTTCAAGAGTATGTTAATCATACAGATTTCACATGTGTAGTTAACCATTTCCCAACACAGAAGCCAACCCTCACAGGCTAGAATTCAGCACAGTGCCCATAATTCTGGTGTATGGGTGTAAATATACCTGCCCAGAATCCCTGCTGGAATCTCCAATGCTGTATTTCTACAAGATGAACAAAAAAGAAATCAGTACCAAATTAGGAAAGAGTGCATCGGCATGCAGATGTCATTACTGTTGAAGCATTTTGAAAGTCAGTAAAGAGAAATTAAAAGAGAATTTATTTTACTATGTAAGAGTTCTAAGGGATTCAGCTGTAACAGCTCGGGTAAATTAATTGGGATTTCCTATGCAGCTAGTAGAGAATGTCCACAAAATACTAGGATTTTTAAAATAATGTTAGTTTGAAATGAACTGCAACTATTTATTTAGTTTATGAACTGTAGAACTGTCATTACTGTCAGCCAAATTGCATGCATTAGTATGTAAATTAAAAATACAGGGCGTGATTCTAAGCATCACTGTCACATAGAAGCTTTCCTCTGAAACAAGTGCCACTGTGAGTAATGAGCAGGCTCACAGAAAGGGCTTGTGGAGAGCCGGGCCCAGAGTGCACAGCTGAGAGAAACTATTTAAAAAACTCCTGAGCCTCACTCTCCGAAATGATAGATGTGTGGGGATAAACACAGCCACCTAGATCTATAACACAGGGCTGGAAAATCTCATTCCATTCAGTGGCGAGAGTGGGTTTTCAATTGTACCACACTAAAAAAGGTAAGTTACATTAACTGCCGATTATCTGCAAGAAGGCACCACACTTGGAAAGAAGGGCACTGAAAAACTATCATTAGATTATAAAAGGCAGACAGAAATAGCAGATTCCTTCAGTGCAACCTAGCAGGGACTGTGCGCAGAATACAGTTAACATTCATTTCAGTAGAGAAAATCTGACAGGTTTAATAAAACCTAGATGATTTTCCCTGACTTCTGTGACTTACCTTTTCTTCACTGACTACACTTATTCCTAAGACCTTCTGGCACCAAATCATTATTCTTGTGGCCATATTCAATACTCTGAACTATTTAAAGAGTGTTATGTTAGCCAACTAAGTACCATAGAGCTTTCTCTGTAAGAGAAGAGCCATTGGACTGGAACTTGGAAAATCATAGAAAAAAATTGATTTATAAGCTGCTTTTTACAATGTAAAAGGAGAATTCCATTTGGCTGTGGTAAAATGAACATTAAATGCTTATCTATGTTCTCATTTGTTTCAATAAAATTTCCAGATCTCAATATATTGTCTTGAGGATGCTATAGTTTGCCTATAATTTTCACAACTGCAAGCACCAAAACTTAGGAAAAAAATCACCACTAGAGGTGAACTAAAGGATATTCTAAACAGTACCCTGACTAAAATATTAATGTCAAGTAAAATAGTTGCACATGTGCATATACTGCATTTTCTCCCACCTGAAAGATGTTGGATTCACTGCCCTGGAAAAGAGCATTTTATATCATCCTGCCTTGAGAAGGAAGAAATAAGGAATAAGCTACTCACTCCTTTCCTATGTGCCTTGTACCTCACTGATGTGTGTGATGAGCACTGAAGCTAGAAAATAACTTTCATTAAAACCTGTTTACTGCATGAGCAGGCTAAAGGAGAAAAATTCTGATACGCAGCAAAATTCATGAGTAGTTGATGGGGTATGACACGATGACACGCTTAAAACAATTGAACACTGTTTTAAGACACAACAGAACAGGAATGATAGTTGAAGCACACTCTGTTGAGCACTTGGCTGAATTAGTAAATTTCAGCAGATTACGGCTTTGTGGATATCTCAGAGTACAAAACAGAGTTGATCTGGAAGCTTTTACCTTTTCAACACGTGCCAAAAACTCAGAAGCTCTGCATGTTGTGACCCAAAGCATTTAACTTCTGAACCACTGCCATGGTGTGTCATAGGAGATGCAATTCGATATTCTTTTATTTTCCCTTACACTCAGTCAGGAAAGAAAACAATACCATTTGTAACTCAGACCGAAATTCCCAGGAGGCACCAAGATTGATTTTAGAAAGCATTTTAAGCTTTTGTTGAACTGAATAGTGAGAAAAATGCAGATAAGCATGGCCTTCTCCATACCTCCTGGACCACAGTTACAATGACTTAATGTACAGTTATTTATATTAAAGCATTCTCCCGTTTCAGGAGATGGAACCGTTTGGTGAGCAGTGGATCACAAGTCTGTCTCTAATGATAGCAGGACATGGTTACAGCAATGACAGAGTAAATCTGAACAGCTCTTCTTACATCCAGTGGGCAGAGCTATTTTCCATACCCCTGTTGTAAATTCATGCCCCTCCTAGATCATCTTGACTTTTCCACGCCAAAAAGAAATTGCCACGAATTTCAACTGGCTTAGGGTAAAAAAATGTAAAAGGAGAGAGAAAAATAGAAATATCAATATTTTACATGTCTGCAAGGAATACATCCTCTTCTCTTAAATACTCACCACATACTAACTGAATTGAACGGTCTGCCCAGGAGAGGTTTCTATTAGTCTTCATCCATATGAGGATATTACTTCCAGTAACAACCCAACAGAGCCCTGTGCCAACTATGGAGCTTCCCGCCATCATGGGATGGCTGGAAAAGCCACAGTGGAAGATGTGAACTGGCAGGAGGGGTACAGATATCTGGGGAGGACGTGCTTTTGAGGACTTCAGCAGGAGGTGAGGTGAGGACAGACAGCAGGAGGAAAGCACTCCAGAGCACAAAGGCAAGGAGAAACAGGTAGCAGCCATGAGATTTGAATCCCAAAGATCAACTGAGCCACGGAGGACCTATGGTAGATGAGCTCAAGCACCAACAGTTTATAGAAAACATTCAGCTTGATGGTACTTGTTCGGTTTTAATTTAAAATTTACTCAGTTATTGGAAAGCTGAAACACTTTGCCAATACTGTTATCTGGAAAGAGCTGGAATAAACGGCTGTTTTTGAAACCAGTGATGCAATTCCGTGCTGATTCATTATCACTGTGTAAGTTTGGAAGTAAGATTTTCCCTGCTTCATTGTCTGATCCCTCGCTATAAAAAACAAAAGAGTTCTTAGGCACAGTTCAGAAAACTAATTATAAAAGTCTCCTACTGAAAAGATTTAAAAGTAAAATAATCCAATAATTAGAATTAAGTAGGTTGGTCTTTGGTGACAAATCAGCACAATGAATCTAGTTATGTGGATGGCCAAGG
>WEIT01021276.1:0-27988 GCA_013389985.1 Dryoscopus gambensis
AAAGTGGATAATTCTCCAGCAGTGAATGTAATGATTAAGTCAAGAGGTAAGCAATCATGAGCAATCAGTTTCTGTATTAAGTTACCAAAATGTTTTAGTGCCAATTAAATTTTGGGATTCTAGGCATTCAGAGGGGTAGGTAGCTTAAGCAAGGATAAGTAATACCCATTAGTTACTTAGTCTTTATGAGAAAATGGGATTTCCTTTTTTCTTGACTAATGTTACTGTGATTTGCCACAGGCTAAGTACTACAGAAAAAATGCAGCAGAGACTTTATACAAGTGTATGATACTGTAAATAGAAGAAAGTATCCTGTGTAATCCATCAATTCCTATGTGCCACAGATGATCAATGTTTTCAATGTACTTAAGTGTTGCTGCTGAGCTCCTCAGAGGCCTTTAATTTCCTACCCTGCTTTTCAATCAAACATGAAGTGTACGACTTGGAAAGTAATGTAGTAGAAGCTGCTATATCATCAGTGCTGCAGTGACATTTAATGTTACATGAAAAAGTATGTTAGGAACACTTTCAGGCTCTCCAACAACTACTTGGTTTTCATTCATAGGGTAGCAATTCCATATACTGCGTTCGTATTTGTAATGTACTACATACTGATGAATGTATTTGTAGATTTCTTTGGATACTGAGACTTGTTACTTTTTTTGTTTCCTTGGTTAAAAACTCAGTCTGTGTAAGACTGAAGAATGGCATTGTAAATTTTCTATTGATTCAATACCAAAGCAAGAGGTTTGAAGTCTAGTGGTTTAGGTATTTTAAGTACTGTGGTTTTCAAAGGTGAGAACCTGTTTTGTACTTGCAAGGGGTGTACACACCAACTATGTATACAAAGCTTACATGTGTAAACAGATGCTGAAGTACAACGTGTACCTGCCTGTGGGGACAAGCACACATTTTGTAAATGCAGACCTGGTGCTCGCATTGCTGAACTGCACCCTAAAAATATTGGAAAGAGAAATATTGAAATGTCATCTTGTTGGAAGCTGACTTCTGTATATTATTACAACAGCTTGGCCTTGAAAAAATGTTGTTTGACAACACCTTTAAATGATTTCCAATTAAGTATTTTTACTTTAAATATTTGTGTTTGGTTGGTTTTTTTTGGTTGTTTGTTTGGGTTTATTGGTTTGTTTGTTTTTTTTTTCCTCTAAGAGAGAGATGGCTAGGGAGGAGGGAAACTTAAGTCTACTATTCAAGTGCTGCTTGGAAAATGGCACTTTGTCTCTTCCATCAGCAGTTCTGGCTGGAATTCACATGTGTTCTCACAAGTCCTCCACTGACTGACAACTGTATTTTCAGCCCATCACCTTGGATGTGAGCTTTGCACTGGAAGGCATTGGAAAGGTGCTTTTGATCACTGCTGTAAAATTAGTGATCTCAGTTTTGTCAGTTACTGTGCCGTTGCTGAATTCTGTGTGTTTGTAACACCTATAATGACAAATCACTGAGCTGTTAAGCAACAAGCATCCATGTGTGAGTTCTACTGCTTGAACAGTGTTTTGTAGCAATCGCGGATGCGCTGTCCTGTTTTTAACTACTTGTTCTGTCTCAGCCTCTCATTCCTACTTCCCTGCTTCTGATGTTCTTTCCTTTCTCTGTCCTCTAGTGATCTCCCGTGCTGCTATGGAGAGATCGGAATTGGCCCTCCAGAGGCTGTCCATCAATGTCAGTCATTGAAGGGAGGCTAATTCGAGGCAGCGTGGTGTAAGCAGAGGGTAGTGGCAAGAACTTTAAGTAGCAGATTAAATAAAAATGGAGAGTTTTAAAAAACAGGTATACAATGAACCAGAGCTTGTGTTGAGTACTGAATTCCAGTATTAATGTTGCTGCACAGATCATATACCACATCTAATTAAATATTTGGAGCGTGGTTTTGACCAATTCTTTTGTTACTCTTCTGTGAAGATCATCACTTGATGTTCCAGCTGTTAAAACTTTAAATTTTTTTACTTAATCACAAGAGGACACAGATCTTACAACATATTTAGTAATTTTTGAATAGAATTGCTCTGTATTGATTGCAAAGTATTGTATTTTGCAATAATTGAGTAAATCAACCCATGTCACCAGTATGTGTGTTTGTCTGTACCTGTAAGGCATAGGAAATGATGACATACTGCCTTTAGAAGCTATTATGTTTTATTCTAAGTAAATGAATTTTGACAATTGCAGTAGTTCCTGAGCAGCCTACAGTGCACTCTTAAGGTTTTGCTGTAATTTATTATTTTGGAGCAGCAGATCTGATAACATGAACAGTTGCATTATCCCTTCTGAAGTTTTTCTAGTGTACAGGATAAGTTCCTGTCTGAATTGTTCTTTTTTGGATTTTATTTGCTATTGGATGGGAGACCTGAGTTGCAAGATGGTCTCATGACAGACCTTTAAAGGAGAAATGAGGCCTTCTGTACAAGGACTGTAGGACAGGCTGTCATTAAGTAAACAGCCAGTCTAAAGGTGCCACTGAGTGTCTAGAAACTCTTTGCTTTGGCTTCCACTGCTGACAGTTCCCACAACAGCAGTTTCCAGTTTTGTTATACCTAAAACCTCTTGTGAGATGTTGATTGCTCTTCAGAGCCAGATGTAAGATGTATAGTTTGTAAAGCAGCATGGCTTTCCTTTTCTTCCTCAGTTCCTTCTCTAGACAGACATTGAACACCGGGACTTTCTCATTTGCTGGGAAGGGCTTTTCTTCAATATGACTTATCTTTTTGAATACTGGTTTACAGAGAGGCCATAAATTCTGAGGTTGTAGTAAAGTTAGGACTAGCCTAACTTAAGGACTTAAGCTTGTTCATGGTCTGGGAAGAACAGGTAGAAGTGAAGTGTTCAGTTTGTAAACCTCTTCTGAAGGATGGGAAATTACCTGATTAAAAAATTTATAAGAGCAACCTCTCTCACAACATTGCTTACTACACTGGGGAGGGGGGAGTGGTAATCTTTTCATTCTTCATTAAAGCATTAAAAATACTGGGAAAAAATTGGAACAGTGGAAGAAACTTTGTTTAAGAAGCAACACTTCAAAAATGTGCTCCTTTAGAAGCATGGAGCTCTACTACATTTGAAGGATCATTTTTTTTTTTTATGTCTTTTAGTTGTTGTTGAGGGTGTAGCTTAATCAGCAGTGTCAGATGGGCCTAGTGGCTGCATTTGTGTGCACTTGCCCTGTGGCACAACTTCCACGCTGTTAAGATCCTATGATTTGGCACAGACTGGAAGCTGGAGCCAAAAGCTGGCATCATGATTGAAATAGGTGTTGGTGTGCCTACTTTGGTGTCTGAGTGCTCACATTCAGCTGTGTCCTGTTAACATAGGCATGTGCTTAAGCACTACTTGCCTGAGCCACCTATTCCCTCTGATATATGCAGGAGCACTCTAAGGAACACACCATTAGGTTTAGCCAGAGGTTTCTGAGCTGATTTTAGTTCTTGTATGCTCAAAATACCTCCTGCAGTACTTTGGCTCCCTTTGTCTGCAGGTGTGATCTTCCTTCTGATCCACACCACAGTTTTGTTCTCTGGAGCCATGGCAGGCCCTGGTCCTAATTCAGCAACTTAAGGTAGTTCCCTAAAGTTGCAGTTTCCCAGTTGAGCGGAAATGTGTTTTGGACAAACACCCTGCCCACATAACTCACTTTGCTTTAGCTTTAGTGGGGCTGGTCAGGAACTGGGCACATACCTATTACTCAAAGAAAGTAGGACTAGAAAACCATAAGCTCTTCATACAGTGGGCTGAAAAGTACAAGGACAACCAGACTCCTGGCTTATGCCCAGCAGGGTACGTGGTCTGTTATGTTTATGCCTGCTCACTCATCTGTCAATACTGTGGCTGCAGGTGCACCTCAGGTGCCTTCCCCTGTGCTGGTTTCACTTGTATGAGCCCCCCCTGAAGCCAGCTAAGAGTCAGGCTCTGCTACTTCCATCTAATTTTTGGACTGAGTGGTACACGTTTCAGACTTGTCAGCACAGCTTACCATTGACAGTGTGAAGATAGTGAGTAGGCTTTCAGGCTTGCTCACATTTTCTATTGTACCAATGAAGCCAGTAACCTCCCTGTACATGAGAGCTGTATGCATAAAGCATGAGGCTGGCTCTAGGAACCCAGTCTGGGTCTGGAAAAAGTACTTTTGGTTGGTTGGTTTGTTTGTTTGTTTCTGGAGGATTCTAGATCTGCTGTTGCTTTTGGCAATATGCTCTCCATCTGAAGAACATCACAAAGAGAAGTGTTGTGGTGTGTGGTTTCTTTGCGATGGTGTGGCAAGCCGCAGACCTTCTCGGAGAGCGCAGTGGGGCTGCCTGCCCCGCACGGTGCTCCAGCTAGCTCTCAGACACGGTGGCGATAAAGGAGGTGAGAAGGCTCCCCGCGTGGGGACCTCAGAGGATGTTTATTCACATGGTGACCCCAAGGTAGCAAGGACCAGCACAGGCTGATACCCCAAGGCAGAGAGGGAGTCGCACGGCATGGGACTGGGTTTTATGTGGGGATGAGGGGGGCAGAGAGAGCACATGGCTCAGGGCACGGGGCAGTACATGGGCGGGACCTTGACATATAAGGAAAAAGGGGCAGGGAAATCAACGGGCCAGTCAGGGAAACCGAACTGGGGTACCTGTCCCTTTAGGGGATTCTCTTGTTCCCTGATTGGCATCCCACAGAGTAGATCCTGCACAAGTCTTCTGTTGTATGTTTGTCACCTCTCTGTTCACTTTGGACAGCTGCTCAGCAAAATGTATCAAGTTACTTCAAACTGAGTTCAAGTCATGATTATCTCAAAGGACTTTGGAAATTTGGGGTATTAATTTTTATTTCCAGCTCCTTCCTGTGTCTTTAATTTGGACTGTATCTTCTTCTGTTTCCATCATTTCTCTGTAAAAGACAAGAATAGGTCTCTCATGCTTGGATTTTGTTTCTCTCACAAAGGAGCAGTCTTGCCCTCAACAGTCTAAATTATATTATGGTAAGACCAAGTGAGTTTTTACTTCAATGCAGAAAAAAAAGCAAGTGTGGGAAAGAATGTAAATTATAAACATTGAATTCCTATAATCAGCAACAATGTAAATGCCAGACTATACTAAGGATACACATGGTTTCAATTTTCATCAGTTTTGAGGATCTCGGTTTTCAGATGATCATGAAATAACTGGACGGCTTATTTAATGTTTTTAAAGTAGGGGAATTTACAGCAGCAGCATTCCTATGGCTGTGATCCAAAGTATGTTCTACAACTGCTGTGCCCTCCAGTTCAGCATTTTAGTGGTTCTTGCACAAAAAAACCAATGCATAAAATACTTGTATGTGTTTGTATATGTACATATAAATCTACCAGATGAACTTTCTCATCAAAATGCTCAGAGCCTGGTTCAGTACAGTCTCTGTGACAATGACTACAGTACGCCTGAACATTTGGAAACATCCAAGTCTGTCTGTACCCCTGGAAGGTCCAGGAGGAGTAGGCATTAATCTCAGTTGCAGCCCCTAGGTGATGCTGTAACACAAACACACAGAGAACGTGACCTGGATTTTCAAATGTTGCTTCTAAATTTGGGCTACTGGCTTTAGCCACCCTGGCTCAGTTTTAAAGATTTCATAACTCCCGTTGACTTTAATTACAAGTGCTATTCGCACAGTCCTGCGAAGTGCCGGTGTTGTCAAACTTGCTACAGAATAACCAAAGCAAAATAAAATCAAATTAGTAGCTTTGAGAAGACGTTTAATTTAAGTGTTAAATGATAGCTCTAGTCTTTGGAGAGCAAGAGCAATAGACTTCTATTCTGGTTTCCACCATACACAGACTACCAATTTCTTGTCTGAGTACCTTCCCAATTTGAAGGGAACACTACTTTCTCCAGAGGATCTATGGGATGAAGCTCTGGGCAGGGTTCTTCTGGCTTTCCTCCTATTCCCACGGGCCTTTGTGTAGGGCACTGGTTGGGATAGGATTACTGCTGTTTGAAAAGGTGGTTTGGTTTTTGCTCCCAGGAACTCGGCTGAACCCAGGGCATGATTTCCAGTGCTGCCCGTTCCCCTGAGTCTGTGTCTGTAGCCATGAAGTTATGAGTTTATCTCCTTGCTTAGATGAGCCTGTCCCTCATCCCCACCAATCTCTTTGGGACAGGGAAGCCACTGAGTGCAGATTGTTATTGCTTCATATGTTTATGTGGCTCAGAGTTTTGGATGGCTCAGAGTATATATCAGCAAGCATTCAGAACTTCATACCATCTGCAAAGAGTTCCCATTTTTCCATTAAGTGCCATTTTTGATACAGATTCGGAAAATCCTTCTGGTCACAAACCTCAAGAAGGCACCCAACTTGTACCAATTACTATGACTTCTGTCTGTTAATGTTAAGATGGCTATTGGTGGGAAAGAATCATTTAACTTTTATATGGTCAGCTGGAAGAAGAAATTGCAGCCCTTATTCTTTGCAGCAGGAAAAAGCATCCTTGCTCTTCTCAGTCTGGTTCTGCATAGGGTAGCCACTAATATAAGTAAGCCTGTATTGGTTTTGTTGTAGCCCGACTTCAGTACGTAATGGAGAAGAAAAAGAATACAGTGACAAATATCGCTAAGGGATATGTATTTCCACTCATCAAATAAATAACCTGGGAAAAAACCAAGACCTTTTATTACATTAGCTGAGACATTTAGCATTGAGATTTTTCTTATTTATGTGCTGCAAGGATTGGAGGTGATGCAAAATTATGCTTATAACTTTTTAAATATTATTATTTCTGCCCTTTTGCTGACTTTGCCATATTTGGCTCCCAAATCCACATCTATGCATTCCATTTGCCCACACTTAAAATGCATCTGGAATAGCAGGACAGAGGTTGGGGTGGAGAAACCAGATAGAGCTGAATTGCAATTTCCTGGTGACATGTTCTCTAAACATCCCAAAATATCTCTCAGGGTGAAATGTTCCACTTGGTGACTTCAGGTTTCGGCAGCACACGCTGTTCATTCAGTCCCAGTGCTTCTCACAGGGATGGTAACATGATTACTAGTAATGATCTTTCATGCTGTAGAGTTTTTTTCTCATACAACTTCCATGTTGAAGAAATTTCTTTGAAACACTGCATAGGACATTGCAAACTTGATGGGGGGAGTGGCCAGTAAGTTCACATTAAAGAACAGAAATGGGGACAAAGGGTAAGTCACTTATCTGCGTTTCCTCAGGAAGCTGAAGACAAAGAGGAGAGTAAAATACCAGACCTTTAGGTTCCATGCTGTTACCTGAAAATTACCATGGGACTTCCTAAAAAAAAGAGCTTCTGTAGTAAATCCAAGAATGTTATCCATGTCTCCTAGTTCTTAAAAATGAAAATATAATGCAAGATGGAACAGCAGCAAGTGATACCCCCCTCCATTCTTGTATTCTGATCTTCATTTCGTTTCACTGGCTTACTTTGATTTACCTACCTTTTCCAGTGAGCTTGCATGACCAATACCTTGGCTGTTGATACAAAATTAGGGTTTGCTAAAGGTGGATCAACACACATAAGGCAAAGTAGAAGATGTTGCATATAAACTGGGAGAACTCATTGAGAGCAGCCCTGTGGAGGAGGACTTAGGAGTTCTGGTGGATTAAAAACTGGACATGACCCGGCAATGTGTGCTTGCAGCCCAGAAGGCCAATTGTGTCCTGGGCTGCATCAAAAGCAGCATGGCCAGCAGGGCAAGGGAGGGGATTCTGCCCCTCTTCTCTGTTCTGGTGAAACCCCACCTGCAGTGCTGTGTGCAGTTCTTGGATGGACAACTCCAGAGAAACCTGTTTGCTGTGGGGTTTTTTTCCCAGGCATGCAATGCCTTCCTGCATGAAGAAACTGTAATTTGGAAAAGTGGATGATTTGGTAAAGCCCTGCCACTAACATCAGGACCTTAAGGCCCTGTTGGTTTTGGTTTTGCATTTATTGTAATTGGTGAGTGAGCTGATCGTCTTTGCATCAGGGTGTTTTCCCTTTTTTGTTATAGCAAGAATTGAAGAGATGATGACCCAAGTGTCTTTGCACCAGGTTAAAAAGTTTCAATTTCTGCTTTTTAAATACTGTTCTTGAACCTATCTAGACCCTGGTGTTTGTTTCCATCAGCCATGCTCTTCTGCCTTGACACATCAGAGATCTTTCATTAAGAGCTAATTACTTTTTGAACTTGATAAGAGGATAACAGCCATTTTAAAGTGAAAAGAAAAAGGAACTAAAATAAAGCCTTTGTTTCTGAGCTGGGTTCCTGGCTCATCTCTGTCCTTCCACCTAATATGGTCCCACAAGTCTTCAGCTTTCAGCGGGTGACAGATGTGCCCTGGCGACAGCCTGGATCAGCCTCTGTTCTGCTCCCCTAATAATTACTTTTCACTCCTCTCCCTCAGCAGCCATGTCCCTTTCCGTCACGCAGCAGTCAGCCTCTCCCAGCAGCAGGAAGGGATGCTTGGATTCATCCCCACTTATGACAATTGACAGAAGAGCCTTAATTAGGTGCAGAGTCCCCATAGCCTTCCTTGCCAGTTAAGAATATTCCATAGGCACCTTCAAAGAGCAAGAGAAGTTGTAGTGGTTTAACCATCCTCTGGAGTTGCAGTTGACCTCCGAAGGAGCCTCCACCGCTGACAGCAGCCATGTAGCTACACCAGCCTTCACACTGCATCACCTCCTGCAAGCACCCAGATTACAAGGGATGAGTCCAGGCACATGCTCCCATTGCTCCACTGATTTGAGGCATCCATCTCTTTTCCCCCCTGGTCCTCACAGTATGATGCTGTTTTCCAAATGCAGGAGTACTGTACTTCAGCAATGGATAATTCCACCTGATGAGATGGGAATTACATGTCACCCCTCTTCCCGATGGTGCTGATACTCTGAGCCCATTACAGCACAGAAAAGGAAACTAAGGGTTCCATGCTGGAATGACATTCACCTGCTTTCTTACAGGGCCTGCTAAATTTGAGGCAGTATTCCTACTAGTGTGATGAGTAATATTCAGCATGGCAAAAGATAAGAAACAAACATTTCTTTCCTTCTGCTTTCAACTCTTCAGAGCTGTAACTCATCTTCTCCAGCTTCCTTCAGCTCTTAGAAGAGGGTTAAACAACCTCACTAGGAAGCAGAGAACTTTATCATAGCTAAAGAGGATTAACGTATGGATAATCTCCTTACAAAGCCACTTGCCTTCCAACTCCAGTGTGTAAAAATAAAAAAGGATTGGATCAATGTTATTTTTCTTATATCTAATTCCAGAACAATAGAGCACATTAAGTAATTAAAATGTTCACCTGTAAGGTGCTTAAAAGCAAGGCTGCTGGCAGATATATAATTAGCCCCAGTTAGCTGCTTGCTTGTTTACTTCCGTTAATTTACCCAGAATGGGGTCTTTGGGCTTGGAGCTTTATTTAGAAAACATTTTATTATTGCACGAAGTAGTGCAGTGGATAGGCAGGGACCAAAACCAGAAAAATAGAAATTAGATAATTTACTGAGTCAACATACATGCTAATATAGGATATTTCAAGTCCTCCTTGTTATGCCATCTTCAGTTACTGGCAATTTATCTTTTGTAAGAACTACAGTTCTTAATAGGTTGACTAAAATCACCCCAAATGTTACTAATTTTCTTGTGTTGTCTTTCTTCTGCGGAAGACCCAATCTGGTCTGTCTCTGCACATGGCATACAAAACAGCGGGCTTTCAACTTTCTTTAAAGGAAGGATGACTTAGGTGCAGAGCTGTGCATTCCCAGACCATGAAAGCATTCTGAAAACAAGGAAAATATCAGGACTACTATCTGTACCATTTTCATGGATGCATGTGAAGGGGTGAAGAGCAGGATTTTTGCCTGGCTTCCCATGCCACCTCTGCCAGACCCCTGACTGCCCAAATGCCAGGGGCTGTGGGTTGACAGACGACAGCAGGACAGAGAGACCCGAGTGGATGGAAAGGGAGAGGAGAGAATGATAGGCTGCAGTTAACAGCTCCCTTGCCATGAGCTACAGGCATCGCTGCCCATGGGTCAGGACGAGTCATTTTGCGTGGTTTTTATAGTGTTTGAAAAAATCTGGCAGCACTGGGAAAACAAACCTTGGGAATGATTTGCATTTATTTATTTTTTGTCTGTGTGAAGGGGTGACTCTGCAGAAGAACCCACAAAGAGTGAGTGTTTATAATCTGAGTAAGACATTTGGGAGCCTGGAAGATAATGACTGACACCGAGGAGGATGGGGAAATATTATACTGATGTTGTGTGAGCACTGTAGAGGAAGTGAGTCTTTAAAGTGTGAAACCTCCAGCACTGGAAAAGATAAGCAGTGCCTGCAGAAATCAGCTTGTGGGAACTGTTTCTCTTGCTAAGCTGCCTTTGAAGACTGGGGGGCTGTTTTGCTTTCAGTACCCCCAGGGAGGTTTTCCCTCCTTTCTAGTCTTGCCATTGATCTGAGCTACACTCCCAGATCTGTAGGTGTCTGTACTCCTGTGGCAGGCTACGATAAAGCCAGTGGTTTTTTGAACAATAGAAATTATTGTACCTCACCTCCCTGTAGGTCTTGAGTTCAACGGCCACAGGAGACTGAGTCTGTCAGCAAATGAGCCCTTCATGGCTTCTGCTTTCTTAGTGAAGTATTGGTTTCATGGCTCCTGACAAGTGCATCTCAATTTAAAAAATCATGGGTGCAAGTTGACTGTTCCCCCTCCCTTTTTCTTTTTCCTGTGGAAAACTTTTCTTTGCTTTCCTGTATTTCCTTTCTTGCTTAGGGATCAAGGGAAATTTAGGTTGGATGTATGGAAAAAGTTTTTTACCGAGAAAGTGATAAAATTCTGGAATCGTCAGTCCAGGGAGGTGGTGGAGTCACCATCCCTGGATGTGTTAAAAAAAAGACTAGATGTGTCATTCAGCGCTGTGGTTTAGTTGAGGTGGTGTTAGGGCACAGGTTGGACTCAGTGATCTTGAAGATCTCTTCCAGCCTGGTGATTCTGTGATTCTGTGATTCTGTGATTCTGTGACTAAATCAGTGCCTGCCAGCTCCCCTGCTGAGTCCAGGCCTCCACCTTCCCTCTAGGGACTGCATGTACTTTAAGAAACTGGTTGATGTTCAAGTGGCATTGGACAGACTAAAAATCTGGATAAGCTCTTCCATCTCAGAATTGTAGAATATTCTGAGTTGGAAGTGACCCACAAGGATCATCAGGGCCAACTCTTAGGTGAATCACAGCCTTTCCAGCTGTCAGCAAGCTGGAGCCAGATGTGGACAGCTGCTGATCCAGGACAAGGCCACCAAGGCTGGGGGAGTTGTATCAAAGGTGGATCCATCCATCCATCCATCCATCCATCCATCCATCCATCCATCCATCCAAGTGCGCTCTAAGGCCAAGTTACTCAGGTTACTTATTTACAGGCACAGTAATCACTAGCTTTGATTCAAAGTATGAACTAGAAGATGTACTATCCTGAAGATGTTCTCTTTTAAACCTGTTTCTCCCTGAGGGGCAATGGGAGAAGTTGTTTAATGCAAAGTTGTCATCTGGTGCCTGTGACACGTGACTGATACCACAGCTCAATATCTCCAGCAACATCAGACCCACCAGCTCCTCCAGCCTGCAGCCACACAAACACCTTTTTCTTGTAGAGCAGCTGCTGCCTTCCTGAGCGGGCCCAGCTAGAGTGGGGGAGACAGCCATGCCTAGAAAGCTTGGGACCTCCTGTCCTGCACTGCTCTGGAGTTTGCAAACCCCCAGCCAGGCACATGTACAAAGTCTTGAAACTCAACTCAGGCAACACGCACAGGGGTGGAAAGAGGACAAATCCCAGATATATTGTTTTTCCCTTCTTTTCTATCCCTGAATCTTTCCTGTGGCAGCCTGCGTTTGACTGATAGTGAGTCCGCATCAGCTAATCACAGTGTGTCCTGAGTATCTCCAGCTGTTCCTCGACAAATGGTGAAGAAAGTGGCGGAACTTGAACCTCATCAAAGAGACCCTGTGGTCTCCCCTGGGCTTCGTCATGGCACATTCAGCCATTGTCACATCCTCTCTCCAGCCTGGCACACACAGCTCAACATCAGCAGTGGGGAGTCCTACCAGGGAGCCCCAAACCCTGGCTTGGGTTATTCTCCAGGCCTGATGGGAGGCTGCAGGAGTGAAACAGGGTCTTGACCAAGCAACAGAGCCAGCTACCTCAGGGGTGGGTAGAGGTGCTGTGAGTGCTAGAGCAGGCCAAGAAACCAGCCAGCTCCATCAGAAATGCCTATAAGAACAGCAGGGTCAGAGCAGGAACTTGAAGCCACATTTCCAGGTAAGAAACTACAGACCCTGAGAGACTGACTCAGAAATGGGACAAAAGGTAGCAGTTGTGTTTGTTTGCCTCACCCTCTGACTTAACCCTTCCTGTTTCAGATGGATCACCCTGACCTCATTTTCAGACAACATTTTCAGATTTCATGGAACCATGATGAAGTCTGGATAAGTAAGAGCACTGAGGGCTTTCCTGGTAGGTTTGCAAATGCATTTGGGCTTGGATTCAATGGGGTGGAAAAAATCTTCAACTATTTCTTTCCCCTGATCCTGGAGTATGGTATTTCATTTACAAATCTTTCAGGCTGCTGGCAGGTTGCAGTGGTGTGACCAAAAGGGCCAGTACAGGAGTGCATGGGGCTGTGGCTAGAGAAATCTGACGTGGGGTTTTCCATTTGAGTTAAATCTCTTCCTCCCCAGCAGGGTTAAAGTTAACTCAGCTGTGCAAACTCATTTATATTCAGCCGCACGTGGCTATAAATGGTACTTTTTGTTCCTGACAAATATGAATATAGTATTTGCTCTGAAAAGTCACCATTTCTCATGAAAAAATCTTTCCCTCTTGCCATTTGTCTCCGAGATGTTGAATTTTACTTGGCAGATGGACAGTACAGGAGAGTGGCCAGGCTGTGTGGGAAAGAGTGAGTGGCTGGGATATGGGGCATCCTCTTTTCTTCTGAACTCTTGTGCAAGTTTTACTCATTTAATATGGTGAAATGCAAATGGCAAAAAAAAAAAGCATTCTTACAAACTGTTGAGGACAAAGGGAAGACATCCTCCAGTGAGACGATGGACAGAATAGTGGGTGATACAGTCCCTGACAGAAAACTTGTTTCATCTTATTTTCCAGCTTGGATTTAAATAAGGGAGCTGTCAGGACTCAGAGATGTTATTCAAAGGCGTAGTGTATTTTTTCAGCTGCCCTTTCTGTACTGCTGGGTCTTTACTCTGGATGTAACAGCCGGGCACACAGACTTTCCTAACTAACTGGAAGAAAGCACCCACATTTACTCGACTGGTGGTTGTTACCAAAGAACATCGATCATGACCAGTCACAGGACTCGTTATATAATTTTTGATAGTATTAAGAGAGCCATGTCAAACACATCTCTCAATTTCTCAGGCAGTTTTGCTGCTGCAAAACAGAGCTAGTTGGAATGGGTCCGTCTCAGTCTGGAAGTTACTCAATGAAGAGTTTTTCAAGGATTTGAAATCTTAATTTTTAAAAGCTTTCCACTCTCAAAATCAGCAGGCTCTGGCATTTCTTTTTCATTTTTTTCTGCAATTATAATTTCTATCTCTTAAAAAATGTAGCATTATCTACATAATATAAGTCAGACAAACCCATCTAAGAAATTTCTGCTTGAGCTTGGGAAATAATGGAAAAACTCTCTACATGAATATTTCACGTTGTAATGTCAGAAAACACATATATATAGGTGTGTGTGTATATATGTATGTGAACAATTGCATATCATTTCCCCTGCTCTGTGGGAAGATAAAGAAGAAAGATTATTAGATAATATTATGCTGTTGGCCACAGAGCTGTTGTTCTCGGCACAGAAGGGCTGACTTTACATTCTGCCTGTTCACAAACCCGTCACATTAACCACAGGCACAGAAGTGAGGAGCACAGGAGAAATGGAAAAGCTATTCAAGAAGCTGGCAGTTGACAACAGGATCTTGAAAAATTATTTCCTTGGATTCAACTAAATTTCTTCTTCCCCCTTTCCAGACAGGCCTCTGCTAGGAGACAGTTTGGTTCACTGTGGTTGAACCAGCTGTTGAAATGCCAGCCAGCTCCTGAGTGAGGGAAAAACTAATCAGAAGCTGCCTGCAGCAAGCTTTGCTTTCCTGAGGTCTGCTGCCTCCTCACTCAGGCTGTGTGCTGCCCATCACCAAATCAGCAGGCATCTTGTTCCTGCTTGGCTCTCGAGCAGGTGCTTCTGCCTCCTGGCCCTCTGCTATGCCCTGACTGCCAGCCCCCCTCCCACTCCCTGCCCCCCTATTCGGTCCCCTTGAGCCATCTACAGCCGTGAAAAGTTTCTTATGCTTTGATGGCTTAGACACTAGACTTCTGCCAGCACAACCCTGTTGATCTAGGACTAGGGGTATTTGCAGCCCTGACAAACAGGACATCTTTGACCAAGAAACCAAGGGGCCATGAGGCAGAGCCACTTGCTCCAGGCTTTGGTTTGGTGATGGGCCATGTATGGCCTGGGCAAAGAGGTGGCAGTGCTCAGGGAAGCAGAGCTTACTGAAGGCAGCATCTGATTAGTTTATAGCTCATTCAGGGTTGGCTGAGATTTCAACAATAGGTTACAAATCCTATTCAAAGACGTCAATTCTGTCTGCTTCTTCATCTTGGCGTTAAGTGCATTTGTGCACCTTGAAGACTAGAGCCAGCCCTGGATTCTAAGGCTGAGGCAGAATTCAAGCTCTGGAAGTACAGGATCTCACTCTCATTATCATTTTTTGGCAATCCCGTTCCCATGTCCTCACTTTTAACCAAATGGAGGATACTGCAAGGCAGAAGCACAACATTGCATGTCCCCTCTCCTTGCTATTGCTTGCAAGACCAATCTGGATTAAAAGGGGCTGGTGTTTCCCTGCTTGGCTGCCCAGCCTCACTCGCTGTGTGGCTGTCCCCACCATGGCTGAACAGGGCACTGAGAAGTCGCCCCACCTCTTCCAGCTGCACAGAGCCAAGCTCAAGCTTGCCCTGCCATATGGATCTGCTGCTAATTGTGTGGAGACTGCAGAGATGCTAAGGCTGGACACATGGTTTTAGCAGTTGAAACATAAGCCTAGCTAGGGCTTGCACTGAAGTCCTGGCCCTGATGTAGCACCAGACACAAGGACACCTGTGGCTGTGTACCTGGGGTCCTCCTGCTGCAGAGGTGGGCCCAGCTGGAGCCCTCCCGTGGTCCTTCTCACCCACATATGCTGCAAACTCTTCTCCGACGATTAGATAAGAGGAATTGCCCATTGACTTTCATTTCAGTTGTGCGTGACTGGATCAAAGGATGTATGCTCTCTTTGCTTCAATTACGCATTTTGGGCTAATGTAGTCCAGATGGCTATTTCATCTCAGCCTTTATATTTATTCATGGCCTTTCTATTTGACTTTCCTAAAACAAATACTCACTTGTAGGCATATATTAATTCAGGGAAAAGAACTGCCTCGATCAATATGTTGAGGTTCAGTTTCTATACCACAATAGGTTCTATGTACATAATTTCTATTTTTATTACCCCGCTTCTAGCCTCAGATATATGAGCAATTTCTTTAAAGTGTTTACTTTGGCTTTTTTACAAATTTACACAAATTACATCTTCTCTGATTATTAGATTTACAATATGCAGATATTCTTTCATTGACCTTTTAGTTAAACCCTTCTGCAAACTTTGGCTGAATATTAATAAATTTACAAAAATACCAAGGAGCCCAAATGTTTGCCAACATGATATTGCACCATCTCTGACTGCAGCGTGCTTGTCCAGCAGAGGATAAAATCTGTTGTTGAATTTATGTGCAATCTTGCAACCAATGTGTGAACACAAAGAGTGGAAAAGCTCGAGAGACCAATGAGACAAAAAGTTTTCATTTGCATTTACATGGTCTTTTAAGCTGGATCTGCAGGTTGGGTGTTGTGAGTTGGCTCAGAGGCTGCTGGTGGAGAGCCGAAGGTAGTGCCTGGTGGGAGGTGTCCAAGAAGGGACAGTGCCTGTCTCTGGGCTCAACAGGAGGGAGGGGACATGAGAAGCCACAGTTTAATCTGTCTGGTATTTGATTTGGGCTTTTGGTCCTTGTCTGGATAACAGGATTGCAATTCCTCTTGGTACACTTACAATACGAACATCTGAAACTCAGCTGCAGCCAGGCAAGATTTTAATTTTGGGTAATCTGATTTTAGCTTTGGTGATTAGCTGCTCCATTGTCAATGGCCAAATTTAATTGTCATTGTAGTTTCTCTTCTGGTGCCAACAAGTGTTAATGTCTTATAAGCTGGGTTTTACTTCACACCTTCTCTTCTTAAGCAACCTCTCCCAAAGCATTTGCAAACAGAGGAGGTGATTTCAGACCCAAGCACGAGGAAAATGGTAGCAGTCATTTGTCAATTTTTCTGTTGCATGAAATGGTCACAATGGGCCACCTTTTAACATTCTGGGCATTAATATTGGCCTGAAAATCTTATATCTATTTTTATATTTAGCATTTGTAATATAAACATACTTTTCAGGACACAGGTTAGATGAAGTTTTCCAGAACCAGATCCTCTTCAGCATTTTACACCCATATTTTTATGTGTGAGTGACTGCTCCAGAAATCAGTGTGAAACTGGGACAAGACAGCTCTCCAAGTTTCATTAAAGATTTTGTTCTTGTTGTTTGTAAAACAGTTTCCTCCAGAGTTTGTTTGATTTAGAATTAAAAAAAAAGGATGGTGAAACAATTTATGACAGCTCTTCCCTTCCCTGCCAACCCTGTTAAATCAAACAGACACTTAGAAATGTAGAGTTAACCTAAGTACAAATCCTTAACCTGAGAAGAAAAGGAGACAGCAATGATAGTATGAAGACAACTTTTTTGTAATGCCACTTTCCTTTTGGTTGGACTTCTGCACCAAATGAAGCTAAGGTTTAGATCCATAACCTGGCTGCTCTTGGATAAAATATTTCAATCTTCTCTAAGGCTAAAAGCAGAAATAAAATGCTGTGATGGCTTGGAAAGGCAGATGAAAGCCTGGTCTGCTGTGTGGAGGGATTGCATTGCTAACACCACACGTATATAAAACAGCATCCACACAGCAATGCTCAGCACCTTCAGACTCTCCGCCCATGGAGCTCTCTGGGGGAACCCTCAAAAGTCAGTTAAAAGTCCCTCCCAGTCTATGCTTCAGAGAAAACCCCAAAAAACCCCATGTGAGAAACTGAGTGCTTTCCAATGAAAGGACCTCAGACTAATTGGAAAAGCAGGAACAGTATGCAATTGCCCTCAATGCAATGATATTTAGAGTTTGCCTGCACAAATTAAAGTCCACCCATGTGTCAATATTTCTCCAATTTCTAGGCCATTGGTGTGCTTGCTTATCCCTAGCTCTGAGCAGCTCCAGCTGCTGTGGGTGAGCACAACCTGTCTGTGGCTGCTGCAATGGATGGAGGCAGGACCTGCTTGGCTGGGTGCCATCCACGCCAGCCTGTGGAAGTTCCCAGCTACCTAACCTTCTCCTGCCCCACTGCTAGCCAGCCTGAATGAGGCGCCTTGTTTGTATCCAACAGCATGGGTAAGACTGGGGCTGCCCTCAGGTGCTTGGCCCTGGGCAGTATTTTTCCCTTCAGCTGGGGCCTGGTCTTCTTACTCCCATCGGTTCCCCATGAGGAGTAGTTGCCACTGGCAAGGAATCATAAGTCTTGGTGGCAGCACGTGCAGAGATGGTGTGGGAACAACAGGGAAAAGAAGAGAGGATATGGGATATTCAGGGCTTAAGAGATAGTCTTTCCAAGGAAGGACAGGGAGATTGTTTCACTCCAAAGCTCCCACTAGCAAAGGTCTCAGTGAAGAGCCTTGGCTAGAAATTCAAACTTCAGCTTGGTTTCAGAGTCCCTGTGCATACCCTGGGCAGTACAAATATTTTCAGTTACTGTGGATACAGGAAGAATTGTTAATTAGTCAGTTTTCTAGGTAAGCAATAAATACAAGTATTATGATAAAATCTGGCCACAAATTTGCTGGTTTGAATTTCTGTGTCTTAAATAACATCTTTCTGAACATGTCTTCTAGATCCTTTCCCAGACTTCCCCATGCCAAACTACCCAGTACTTGGGAGTGTAGGCTTGTACAGGGCCAGCAACATGGGAAGTCAGCACAGCATTTTGGGTTATTCTCAGCAGTGCCTGCATTAACAGTTGAAATCTTCTGCAAGAATTTGGATTGTATTTGATGCTTCCTGTGCACCCCCCCCCCCCCCACACACGCCCACCCTTGTAATGATCACACAGAATTTTCATAACTGTTTATTGTGTTGAAAAGAGGAGCCAGGTTTCTTGCTGTTTACTGTTACGTACATTATCTCAGATTCACTCTCCTTTATTGCTGTAGTTTTCTTTCCTCTGTTTTAACTCATCCCCACTGGCTATCTTTAGCCAGATTACTGACAACTGATTTAATCGGTGTTATAGGGATGAACTCTGAGAAGGTCTGATGGCACAGCATGAGCTGCCTGGAGCTGGCAACCAGTTGTAACATACCCCAAGTAACTATCCTTTTCCATTTATTTTTGTAGTCTTGAGTGATGATGCTCTTCTTCATAAACGGATTGGTTTTGGGCAACAGGGTGCTACACTATTATAAGAATTTTTTATTGTTTTAGATAAACACCACTGTACACCAGGTGGGAATTTAACTCACGGCTAGAAATCAAAAGGCCATCAGTCCTACACCCAGCTTGGACAGCCTGAGTCAAATCTTGTTTTGGGTACCTTTCCCTGGAGTAAGATAGTGTGAGTGCTGTGCTATGGGGCTGGAAGCAAAGCAGGTCATTAGGAACCTTGGGTGGGGTGCTGGGGAATGAACGCTGCATGGGTCAGCTTGCACCTGAGGGCAGGTTTGACTTCTTCTGGCAAGGTGCTGGCTGGGTGGAGTGATGTATTTGGGTGGCTCTGAGTCACTGGTGTTACTAGCTCTTCTGGCATGAGATCACTATTCAGGAAGCATTAATTTTAGCAACAGAACGTGACTTTGTGTTGAGGGGAAGTACACAGAGAGCTTTGAGTAAAAAGCACATGACTACAAAGGAGTGTGATTACTTCCGAATTGTGAAATAAATGAAAGTGGCTTGTGTATTGTCTTTCTGTGGTGCTGCTTACAGACAACAGTTGTACAGCAGCACTTGAGTTTCCTTTCTGGAAATATGCTGCAGACCACAGGAAATTGCTAAGTCTAAATAAATGGGTTTATTAACTAAATAGGAAAGCTACCAAGTCCGGATCGCTTGCGATCACATTTCCCATTACATTCTGGTAACTGTTTGAAACTCGGGCAAAAATCCTGAAACTCCAAATAGCAGAAGCCACATGGACTGTCCCTGGCTTCAGCAGAACTGCTGAAGATGGACTGAAGCATGGAGTGATGCAGCCTTAGATATCTCATCCAATCTTCACAGCATGGGATCTCAGATGGCTCTGACTACACAAAATTTTGGATTGCACCTATCCTGTTTCCCTACCATTTTCTCAGTTCCCTTACCTTGAATGGAGACTAACTTTGCCTTAGAGAGATAATTGCTTCTGGCAAGTTGGAATGGGGTACTTGCCATGTGCCAGAAATTGCTGCAGCCGTTCATGCCTGCTTCTGAGATCCCACCAAAATTATCTGACTCACCTTGGAAACACTGCAGGTAACGGCAGGATTGTATAAAATTAATACTGCCATGAGGGAAAAAATGAATCCCATGGAGGCAGGCACAAGAGGCTGCTGACCACAAGATGTAATGGAAAAATATCATGCTGAAAAAAAGTTGGTTTAAGGCCATTTGATTCATTGGTTTCCTCTTTGAAAATGTAAAAGAAGTGGAGAAAACTACCTTAGAAATAGAACTGGACAATACCCATAATGAGGAATAAGGAGGAGCCTTTTCCTGCCATAGTGTGGGCAATGATTGACTAAACACCATCATCAAAGGTTAATATCTGAAAACAGTACTGGCCAGCATTTCTTGACTCTGTACAACACTCCATGAGACAGCTGTTTGATGCTGCCAGTCATCCTCTGGGAACAGAGCTGGTACCATATGGATAGAAAAACACAGAGCCTATAGCTTCCTAGGAACTTGGGTCTCCCAGTTTGCTAAGGAGTGGCCCAACAACTCAATGAAGTCCTTTACTAAAAGGATCAAGCTGCATCTTAAAACTCATCAGCTTGTTTTGTCCCTACTGCCCAACTAGAAAGCTGACCCATGACCTCCATGTCCTTGGATGGTCAGGTAAGAATTTACAGAGACAAGCTGCCAAGGTCTCACTTTGTTAAGCTGAAAGAGCCAGCCCCATGCATTCCTGACTATTAAGAGGAGACTGGGACAGGCAGAAAGCCAGAGGGGTGGAAATGCTCTTCAGGAAGGTTTTGAGGTGTTATTCTCTTCATTACTGAGGTCAAGGAGCTGTCTAGCTGTGCTGCTTCTGTCCTGACCAGCTGTGCTGGGGACATGCTGGCTCTGTGTCATCCTACAAGCACATGGCCATGGAGGGCAGAGCCGAGCCCTGTGGCACTGAACAAGAGGAAGAGTCTGACTCTGCCAGGGAAGAAACGAGTTAAGGCCTTAAAGACAAGAGCAGCAGGTCACTCTTCCTTTGCGGAAGGAGCTTTGATGTGCAGTTATGATGTCCAGTTTTCTCTCTGTCCAATTAAGAAGCAAGGCTAGTGAAAGCTGTCCTGCGGAAGGCTGCTGGCCATCGCCTGAGCCACTGCACCAGCCAGAGGTGCAGCTCTGGGGATGAACCTGGGCAGACTGATGGATACCCAAACACCCTGCAAACCCCTACTGAGCCAGCCTCTCCAGCAACATTTTAAAGAGCTAAATCTCAACTTAAATTTCAAAGGGGATTTGAGTTACTTGCAATTTTGTATTACAGCTACGTTATGCTTGAAGGCCCAAGTGTCCATGAGGATTGTTCAAATGCTATTTTTGCTTGTGCAAACAAAGAAACCCTTGATATCAAATGAGTGACTATATCCTCCAAGCATGCTATCCTGTCTAAATATGGAGATATTAGTAAGCATTTGTTTTCTTATCCGAAAAAGGAGGAATTGCTATTTCAATTTTTTTTCCTGAATTTTAATAGAGAGAATAAAAAAACTTCTGGATGAGGACAGTTTTTTATTTTCCCAAGAAAAAATACTTCTCTGTGTGTGATACTGGCCTTGCTTCTGCAACAAAAATATTCTTTCAGGATATTTTGATGATGTCCCCTGGGGGGACATCATCATCAGCTGTTTTCCAGATGTTTTGATCTTTCTTAATCATACTCTTTCACTAGCCACGAGATCTGATTCAAAGCTGAAGAACATCATTCCATCTAGCACAGCTCCTCTGAGTCCCCAGGAAGTATTTGGGTTTTGCAGCTTACAGACATGAATTTAATTAAAAGACAAACTGAAATAAATCTATTTACAGTGTAGTTATGCATATGACACACCACTGGCAGTCTAGAGCTACCAGCATTGCCACTAGGTGATGCGTGTTCAGTTTGTATCTCGTGTTTTATGCATCAGGTTGAACTTTATAACCCTGCCCTGGGACATGCAGGGTGCCTTGCTATCCTGAATACTTCCTATCATCTGAAAATGCTCTCATCTTGCTTCCCACCTCTCTGCTTAGGTCATTTGTGAGTCTATTGATCAGCAGGTCCCAGCACAAATTGCTGAAGTCTTTCGGCGACCTTCCTCCACTGTAAAAAAGTTGTGGTTTGTTTCCTTTCTTGTAACCAACCCTGCCTGAGGGCTCTGGTCAGGAGTATTGTCAGAAGCCTTTGGTCAAGAAGCAAGGTGGTCTCATCCTTTGCATCTGCCAGGAGTGAGTGCATAGTGGTTTCTCCACCAGTTCCATGACACAGGGGTCTACCTTTACCCAAACACCAATCTTTGGCTTTTATACTGAAGATCTCCATCAAAAAGACTGTGTTCCCCATTGCTCCACTCTGTATAGTCATTTATTCCTGCATGTAATGGAGGTAAACTGCTCCTTAATCAAAACCGTACCGTCCTCATCCATTTCCTATTGTATACTACTACTACTAATAATAATGACTTGCTGTATATTTCTGCTCTTAAAAGTAAATTGGCTGTGCATGTCTCAGGGAGTTTATCCAGGGCCTAGTTTGGGGGGTCCAAGGTGTGAATGAGGCCCCTGGGTTCTCCCTGGAAACATAACATGGAGATGACAGCCCTCTGTGTGACTGGAATCATGTCTGCTACACACATGGCTGTCTTGATATTCTCCTTGCTCCATCAAGGGATGTAGTCTCCAACTGGCAAAGCAAAATGTAGGAGAAATTTTGAAAAATTAGGTTCTAACCATTTTTTGAAAAGAAGCTTGGGGATTTTTTTGAAAAGTAGTTTTTTTGAAGCTTGGGGATTTTTGAAAAGTAGTTTTTTTCCATAATTTCTGTAAAAATTGAAATACTTTCTTTTCACTGTTCTTACATTGTTTCTCCAGGAATCTTTGTTTTAAATTGTGTTGAATTCAATCAATTTCTCTTGTTTTCATTCATAAAGGACCAAGTCCTCCAAACACCAGAACACAGCAGAGCTTTGTGGGAAGTGGACATATCCAGCTTTGTATGCACTCTTGCTCTTGTTAGCTTCCTAGAAACGTATCAGCCAGAATTTTTTTCTTTCAGAAGGGAGGGGGAAAAAAAAGATCCTGTTTATGTGGATGATGAAAATAAATATTTTTTAATGGATGCCAGATGTTAGGCTAACAACCTTGAGAGCTTGATCACGCCTCCTAAAAATGCAGATGAAGGCAAAACTCTCTAAGAAGTTTTTTCAGGTTTTACCCTGGATTTTCCCAGTTATCAGACTCTTGGGATTTGCATTTTCAGGGGGAATGATGTGGTGTGGCCCCTTGGCTTCACAGAAGCTGAGAGTGCACATGGTGTCCTTTTGCCAGACTAAAGACAAGACTTACCAGCTCCTTCCCACTTCCCTGTCCCCTGTGCTGGTTAGAGCACATCAGAGCGATCACAAGTCATGCTGAGGTCACAATGTCACCAGTATCCTAGGATGAGCCCAAGGTTCATTACTAGCCTGTTCTGAGCACACATACTGTCAAGGTTTCATCCTCCCCAGCCACCTCATTGTTTCTTCAAATACATGTTGCCAGCAGGCCTTATTTCTGTGTGCATGCCTCAGCATTTTGCTTCTGCACTGGGATTGTGACCCCATCCATCCTTGACCCACCCATGACAGACTCAGACAGGAGGAAAGAGCTCAAACATCAAAATTCTCAAAAATGTAAAGTAGAATAATTTTTCTGGCATTTATTTTTGTCTGCTGTCTACCACTGCTGTGGGAGAAGTCCACAAAAGTGAACAGCAGAGTAGGTGGATTATGCAAGCCCATGGGCAGTTCCTGTTACCACTGACCTGTCTCCAGGGACTGCAGAGTCTCACAGAGTCAGAAGGGGAAGTTTTCCTGATGTGGAAGTGCTTGAAATTGTTTAGGCACCTGCTCACATACTTCCACAAGTCTCAGTTAGATGGAGGAAGAACCACAAAATTTAGGATGCAAACATATATATTGGAAAGTAAGAATTGGTAGGGTCTTTTCTTTATTTTTTGCTTTTGTAAAGGAAGCAGATGCAGGTAAGTAAAGAAAGGAATGTGGATTCTAATTTCTTGGTATTTGATTATTCAAGGCAATAAGAGGTACAGCAAAAATCCAACCTGCATTTTGGCAGAGTACAATACCATTATCCCATAGGAAGTAAAGGCCATTTATTTCAGTGCTCTCTCTTCCTGATTTATAACTCCTATGTAAACTTTATGCAGACTTCACAGAGCAGGACTGTGGCAGGTTCAAGGAGTAAGGTCTTTCCTGTACAGTTATATTAAAACAAACCTCGTATTTGCCAGAGGCAGCCTCCAGTTTGTTTTCATAAAGAGGAAGTGCAGTGAACTTCTTCATGGAGACTTCACTTATGATCTTCCTAATTTTATTTCCCCTTCATATTAAAATAGACCTTTTAGGCTGAAAGTTGATGGTTCCACTTTGTACAGGCAATGCATAACAGAATGGTGTGAGACAAAATGTAGAAGCTAGTCCTTAATGGCACAAGGAAGAAAACAGCTTCAGCTGCAAATGCTGAACCAGTCAGGATGTGAAAATCATTTCTCTCCTTCAAGCTGAAACAAAAATGTAGCAGAAAATACAATGTCTGGGTGGCATGAGCAAAAGTCCTGGGATCAAGACAAAAAAAAAAAAAGGGGAATTGTTTAAGTATATGAAGTTTGTCTTAGGAGCTGTTGGAGGGCAGAGAGGAAGGGATCATTTGCTAATTGTGCCATACATCTTCGAGGCGCTCCTTATTTATTCTAGTCACATACATATGCACTCTTCTACTACTGAGAACTATTTAGCCTGCAGAGAACCACATTTCAATGTGCATGCATTGTAAAACCACTATAGGAAGAGTGTTTAGTGAGCAGTTAATGACTTCCTTAAAAGGATAATACAGTTAACAGTTGAGAGGATGTACAGCTAAATATGGCCCTTGTAAAACTTAGCAGATTCCATTAAAAAACAGACATACAGGAAGTGTCTAGTTCCTATTAGAACTGATTGTACACAGTTGCATGGGAAGAAATAAATTTAGCGTACAGAATTTTACATCACATCCTTTGAAAGCATTGAAATTCTCTGGGGTCCGCAAATCTGTGCATCTGGTCCACATACACACACATACACACACAAACAATTAACTGGTGTGCAATTACTTTAAAGGAAAACGTGCATCTAAAACTCAGAGTCTGCACATCCCAAAGTGAAGGGCAACATCCTACTGACTGCAGCAGGCCTGGGTTTGGTTACACCTGAACCTGTAAGTTAGGCTCTCCCCTTACAGGTACTGCACTCACCCAGAGGGACTCCAGGTCTGTGTAAAGGAAGGGGAAATCCATCCCTGTATTTTCTGTGTTAGAAAAGCAATTCCATTTTCTTATCTGATATAATTTTCTATTTTGAAAATTGAAACAGAGCTAATGCTAAAATTTCCTTCACTGGATTAGTCATTTATTATGAACAGCAATTATACATTCAGTTTAACTCAAGTTAAATGATTTTATGAGACTCTGTGTTTATTTTCAAGAAAAAGATTTGGAGCCAGAATTATTTAGCATTGAAAGATCACTGGTCACAGGAACCTGAAAAACCTTTCTCAACTGTATTTGAAATGATTTTTTAATTCATTTGCAAGGACATCAGAGAATCAATTTGCCTCTAGCCACAGTCCTGACGCCAGTGGGTAACGCCAAGGAAATGACCCAGAGAGCATCAAGATAAATCCCTGATGAAATCCAAAGAAAAACTGCCTACCGGAAACCTAATGAACTGGACTCAGAGGATGCTCATGCACCCAAACGAAAGCTTTTTCTTCCCCCAGAAAGATTCAATTTCCATTGACATGGTGAAGCTTCCAGCTTGTAGAGTGAGGATGGCCCAGCTGAGTCTGCCCTCATCCCCTGGATGCCCCAGGACCTTAGGAAGGAGTGAAGTTTTACGCATTTGAGCAGCAGGGGCTCTCACTGGTTACTTGTGCTGCTCCGCAGACCACAGTGGAGACAAGACTCATGTGGGGCTTCCTTGCTCCATGCTGCCCTATGGTCTGGCAGCTGAGGAGTCATCAGGGAAAGAAATGTTTAAAACAAATAGTTATAGAATTGTTTATGTTGGAAAAGACCTCTAGGATCATAAAGTCCAACCATTAACTTGGCACTGCCAAGCGCACCATTAAACTAAATGCCACATCTGCATGTCTTTTAAATACCTCTACAGATGGTGACTCCACCACTTCCCTGAGCACCCTGTTCCAATGCCTGACAACCCTTTTAGTGAAGAAGTTTTTGCTGCTATCCAACCTACACCTCCCCTGGTGCAATTTGAAGCCATTCCTCTTGTCATATGGATTATTACTTGGAAGAGGAGACTGACCCTCTCCTCACCACAAACTCTTTTCAGGCAGTTGTAGAGAATGATAAAGTCACCCCAAGCCTCATTTTCTCCAGACTAAATAACCCCAGCTCCCTCAGCTGCTCCTCATAGGACTTGTGCTCCACACCCTTCACCAGCTCTTTACACTTTTCTGGACACCAGTCTTTTGTGTAGTTAGGGGCCCAAAACTGAACGCTAAACTGAATTCAAGTTGTAGCCTCACCAGTGCCCAGTTCAGGGGACAATCACTGCCCTGGTCCTGGTGGCCACACTGTTTGTGATAGAGGCCAGGATGCCATTGGCCTTCTTAACCACCTGGGCACACACTGGCTCACATCCAGCCACTGTCATCCAGCACCCCCAGGTCCTTTCCAATGGGTCACTTTCCAGCCACTCTGCCCCCAGCCTGTAGCACTGCCTGCAGCACTTGTGACACAAGTGCAGGACTCATCACTTCATCTTTTGTGGAACCTCACACAACTGGCTTTGGCCCAAACTTGGCCTTCCTACCCTCCAGCAGATCAACACTCCTATAGCCAAGCATCCTTGAAACATCTTACTCTGCAGCACCCCAAAATAATTCCCTTCCTCTGGTGCCCGGTCCATCATAAACAGAGAAGTTAAAAACTCAGACTGACAGAAGAAAGAAGCAGCTATCATACTATGAAAGGAATCCTTCTTTGGCAGGTTAAAAACAATGTATCCTGGTAGCAAATATTTTTCATATTCCAAAGAGAAAATTAAACCAGTGTGGCGGACACATCTGGGCTCTCAGTACCAGTAAGCAAGAGGGAAGTGAAGAGTATCACTATTGCAAAGAAGGTTTAAAAAATGAAGAGGACTTTTCATTGTGAGGCCTGGGTTTTATGTTGTATTTTTATTGCTACAGATGGTTTTGTGGGGAATATGATGGCTATCCTGCTGTGATGGAAGAATTACATTCTATTTAGAAGCCTGAATTTCCAGTCTACAGGTTTTGAAAGAAATAAATAAACAGTTTCACACAGGAAATGAGCAGAAGTCTCTCTGGCACATGGCATTTGCACATCATTGATTTGTGATATGGTATTTAATGGACTACCTGTGTTGAGAATATGGCACTGACACAGCACCAACAATCAGCTTCCTAAGAGCCCAGGCAAAATAAGTCATGTCTTGTCATCCCTTTTCCAACTCTGCTGAAGTGCTTGGGCTAACATCCACTCTACCTGTGACTTTTGCATAGTTTTTCCAGAACTGGAGTGATACACTTATGTTTTTACACACATAAAAATATAAGCAGGTTATAGATGTGCTGCTTAGAAACCTCTTTTAGTAACAGAATCATCACAGATGTGCTTCTGCTGAGTCTGAGTCAAAACCACTTAACAGGGGCTAACATGAGCTGCTGCACAAGACAGTGATTGGCTCTGGTGGGCCTCTTGTGGGGCTGTCACCAACCTCTTCCTTGCCCTTTCCAGCCTAACCAAAAGGTCACTAATATTATTAACACAACAGAAATCCTATCACATATTAAAAAACCTTATAATTTGCCATGTTTGCCCAAGATGTCAGTGAAGCCTCAAGAGTTTCTTGCCTCCTCCTTCCCAGAATCAGTATTTCTGGTGGGATTTAGGTTCTTGGTCCAAGGGCAGGCAGCAGCTGTGCAGTCTTATGACCTGTGAGGCTTACCTGGTATCATCGGGGAGGGAATTCATTAGCTCAGTTCTGTAACATCACATCACATCATGTTCTCAGACATAAGATCATCAGCAGCCACAGCTGTCTCTGGAGCCTTCTCAGGCAGAGTGTCAGGAGCATTTCTTACCCCTCCTGCAGTCTGGAGAAGTTGAAACTTTGCACACCCAAAGTGACATCCTCATATAGCCTGAGCAAGCACCCACAATCACTTTCTCCACTTTCTGTGCACATGTTCATCTTCTTTCCAGTTGATGTATTGTTCACCCCGTTTCATCATTCTCTGTTGCTCCAAAGCAGCATGTCCTGGTTTAGGACAAA
>WEIT01021281.1:1238-12250 GCA_013389985.1 Dryoscopus gambensis
ATGAGTTTTGGTGAGTTAGAATGGCAAGTCTTTTTTTTTACTTTTCTGTAATTGAACCTTTCAAAAACTGGTCATGGAGATTTCAGTGAAATTTCTCTTTCTGCACAGAGACTTTAGCATACTTTCTATCTTAGTCCCCTAAGACTTAGATATTCTATCTTAGTCCCCTAAAACTTAATAATTTAAATATTCCATGTCTTATCATAGTACCAACCCTGATATATCCACTTATTGCTCAGCATAACAACAGCAGATTTATATTTCCTATTTTTCTGAGCTTATTGGTTATTTTTTTTAACATTTGTAATGGTGGGAGGCTTGTATGAGTAAGTTTGCTGTGGAAATAATTAAAATCTTGTCATAGTTTGTGCTCAGTGCCACAACCCTGGCTGCCTTATAGAACTGCGACCTGAAAGATGGCCAAGAACTCATTTTGCGTATATTCTATTCAGCTACAAAAAGTGAAGATCTAACAGAATTTAGGATCTGGATTTGTAAATATGGAATTATACAGAGATTAGCACTTTTAATTTTTATAAATAAAACAGACAAAACTTTTAATGTTCCAGTTTTAACAGCTTGTGTCATACAAGATGCAATGTACTGTTCATAACGACATGAAATTCCATTCTATTAGGAAAACAGTCATACTTTTCCCTTTACAACCACCAGACACACTTAGAGGCTCTTAAGATAAAAAGAGAGGCACAATATAATTCCCTAATACCATACCGAATTCTTTTCACTTGGATGGCTGAATAGTTCAGAACAGCAGCTACCTTGAAAATAAATGACTGTGCTGAAAGGAGAATTAATTAATTCAGATAAACTAAATAAACTCTGTGAACTGACTAATGTAGCAGAAATTACTGGGTGCTGATACTGCTGTTTTAATTATTAAGTCCACATTAATTAATTTCAAAGCTACCTTTTTTGAAATCCACAGCTTGACCAACATTCAGAGTATAAAACATGCCAAGAGCCAAATTTTGCTTAGTAACACTTTGCAAAGGCTGGAACTGAGTCTTCATACAACCAAATGTGATGAACTTTAAAAGAAAGTGACAAGTTCAATAAACAACACAGGATCCAAATAATTGTGCGGTACTACCTTGACCACAAACTGAGAAACCAAATTTGATTGTGTCAACCTATTTCTTTCACAGAAGGAGCTGGAGTTCTTGTTAATTGCCAATATGGTTCTTAATATAAAGGGAACTTAATGTCACTTTGAGAGATGCAGTGGCTGCCCATGCAGAGTTACTAGACACAGTGTGATTCAGTCATGACCCACTGTGACATCACAACCTCACTGAACCTAAGAATGTGTCAGTGGGTGAGAATGAGTTACATTACATTTATTAGTTAGTACTGATGATTCTGTACCTAAGGACATAAATAGCATAAAATTTATTTATACCATACTTTGTTCCATGACACATCACATGTGAAGGATTGTTCCAGATAGTGCCATGATTGAAGTACTTACTTCTGCTGGCCAATGTTCAGCAGGGATTTTATTATCTGTACATTACTCTAAAAAGACAAAAAGGAAGGTATAATATATTTAGGACTGTCTTTTATAGTGATTAGTTCCATAAATTGCTAAAAAATATACAGCCAGCAGATTTATATCTGCAGCATCACACAGCAGACAGCAGTAACATCAATACTGTAACTAAAAGATACATTCCCGCAAGGATTTTCTTCTCTAATCCCTCATCATTTTGCCTGATTCTTAAAATGAAAACACCTGTAGCAATGATTTCTCCTGACAAGCTGAAAGGCACCGAACAGAGAACAAGTTTAATAAAATGCTTTAATTACAATCTTTAGTATAACTTCACCATGTATCAACACCTCTTATGAACATCTTAATCACCTGCTTTTTCTTGTTTTCACTTGAAGCAAATTTAAATTTTTTGGAGAACTCTACACACAACTTCAAGAATGAGGCACGAATGTCTTTGAGAAAACCACAGACAAAACAGCTTTAGGAAAAGCCCTTATGAACACTTCATGTCATGTACGTGAATTAAAAACATTTAAGGACAGAAAAACTTGTAAAAAAACTTTTGAATGCAAGTTTTCGTGCACTAAAGTTGCTTTACCAGGGTATTCCTTCTGAGACTGTCTGCTAGAAAATAATCCGTCTAGACCAACTCCCTGCTTAATTTTTTTTTTTAAAAAAGGAGCTTTTAATTTTAAATACTTAAAAAAACCCCTCTTTTTAAAAATACTTTCTACTCTTGAGACAGAAGCAGGAGATTGCTTACCAGTTACCATCATAGGCAAAGCAGACTTGACTTGGGGAAACAAATTAATTTATTACCAGTTAAAAAAGAGTATGATTATGAGAAAGAGTAAAAAAAAATCAACCCCAGACTCCAAAACATTTTGTCCCATCCCCACTGTTTTTCCCAACTTCGTTCATTTATTCCCAAATCTTCTACCTCTCCCTCTCAAGCAGTGTAGGACAGGTTGTAGTAACTCATAACAGTTTCTCTCTGATGTGCCCTTCTCCTCACACTATTTCCACGGGGGTTTTTACCAGGGTGCACTGTGGGTATCTGCTCCACCATAGTTTCTTAGCAGGCTGTGGGGGAATGGTTTGAGTTGGAAGGGACCTTAAAGATCATCTAATCCCAATACCCCTACTGCGGACATCTTTCACTAGCTCAGGTTGCTGAAAGCCCCTCCAACCCGGCCTTGAACACTTCCAGGGATGGGGCATCCACAACTTCTCTGGGCAACCTGTTCCAGTGCCTCACCCCCTTCCTGAGGTTCTCACTGACCCACTTCTCAAACTGCTTGAGATCCCAGTAGTTCACATCCCTTCCTTCAAACACATGAACCCCACTCAAATTGTGTCACCCCCAAACCTGCTGCAGGTACACTCAATCCCACTATCCATGTAATTAATAAAAATATTCAGCAGTAACAGTCCCAGTACAGATCCCTGAGGGACAAGACTTGTTTCTGATTTTCATTTGGACATAGAGCCGTTGGCCACAACTCTTTGGATGTGGCCATCCAGCCAATTCCTTATCCATCAAACGGCTTGTTCTTCAAACCCACATCTCTCCAATATAGCCAGAAGGATGCAGTGGGACCTTAACAAATGCTTTACAAAAGTCCAGATAGAGGACATAAATTGCCTGTCCCTCGTCCACCAATACAGTGACTCCATTGAAAGATTAGTTATGCACAATTTGCTCTTTGTGAAGCCAAATTGGATGTTTCTTGTCAGCTCTCTGGAATACATATTATTTGACGTACCTTCCAGCAGAGTGTCTGGTCCTTCTTCATGTTCATATGACTGTTTCTCTGTTTCCTTCTTTTTTTTTTTTTTTTACATCCTCATTATTTTGTGTAGATTATACCACCTTTTCCCAGCATCCCTACCACATTGTCTGTGGGGCCTAACCATATTCTGCAATGGGACAGTTGGAGCAGGCTGGAACCATTAATTAGACATTAAATACATATTGTATTAAAAATGTTATTATCTATCATATATATTATTTCTCTTCTTTTCCTACTTTTTTCCCCCTTTTTTTTTTGTTTTATGTAAGGAACATAAGATGTGAAGCTTTTTCCATCCTTTCATGCATATCATCTATCATACATATAATCTATGGTTTTGCTGTCTTCCAGAAAATGTTGTTGCTAGAAGAGTTTTCTCCAGTATTGCCTTGTAGTCATAGAAATCTTTCAAATTATAACATGTTAAAATAATAAAATTTAGATTTTGAAACACATTGGCTCTTTTGAACAAGATTAAATTTTAGTTGTGCAAATAATTTATTTTGAAAAGTTGTCATCTATACAGCAAAAAAAGAAAGCAATGTCATGAATAAAAAACTTTCAATTCTTTTAATTGAAAGAAAAGTAGAATTCAGTTTCTATAATAAATAAATAAACTAAAAAATGCAAAAAAATTTTGAAATGCTCATTTTGATAGTTTTATCATATTTTTGCAAAATAAACAAAAAGTAACTTATATTTATACTGGTAGATATTTGTTTTGTGAATTTTAAAGAAATCAGATTTGTATCACTTTATACCAAGCTCTAGACACAGAAATCTCAATTTTTCTAAAACTAGGTCTGCAATTTAGGAATTGTGGTTTTAATAAGTGTCCCCCAGATAAAAACTTTGGAGGTACACAAATCCAGAAAAAATATGAACCTGATCCTAATAAATGTTGTTCCTAATAAATGTTTTCTGGAATTCCCTAGTGTGGAAGCCAGTGGTAGTCCCGCCTGGGTACTAACCCCGTGCCCTCAGATTATTGGTCCCTGATGCTCTCTCTCCGCCCCTACAGACCCCATATAAAAACCTGGGCCCTTCCAGTTTCACTCTCTCTTCGTCCTCCCCTCGTCTTCCTCCTTGTATCTACTTCACGCGTGTGGCTGGAATAAACTTCTCCCATGGAGTCCTTGCCGTCGACTTACTGAAGAAGCTATCCGGGTGGTGTGTGCGTGTGTGTGTGTAGTAGCCTGCTGAGTGGCTCCCAGCTGGAGACGCTTTCGGAAGGTTACAGCTTACCACTACCAGAACCCCACGGTAACACCCTAGTACCATTTAGACACAGCTATCATCTACAATTTCAAGGGTGCAGCATGTGTTCTAACTTGCAGAGCTCTAGCTTAGAAAAAGGCGCCATAGGCAGTTTACTTCCTACTTGATTTTTTTCTGCCTACCCTTTAGTATCAGTCCAGTGTAAATGAGATAATTTTAATTTTTTAGAATAATTTACCCTTCCTATAGGTTTTAATCTATACTTAACTATATGCAGAAATAATTTGTTCTTCTAAGGACTGGATCATAGCAACTTGCAGTTTCCCAGATGGAAATTCTGAACAGCTGAGTTTCTGCTGTTTGCTTCCTGGTACAAGAAAAGGCATTTGTAGATCAAGCAAGCAGCAGATGGAGAACAATTGGAGTATATAATTATTCGGCCTGGACTCCTTCTAAATGGGAAGGCTGAACTCTATCTGCTTGGCTGGGAAGACAGAGGAATAGAGTAGCACATGGTAGATAAACCTTCCAAAGATCCTTTAAAATAAATCTAGGCAAATATGTGAAATAACTTCATCAGTTAACAGGGTCTCCTTTTCTGTGAACTCCAAAATCTGGCAAGTCATTGTCAGTTTGCTTTTGAAGGTTGAGATGAATACACAGCCTACCCAAACACTTCTGTATTAATAAACTACATTGATTTCAGTATGTTACCTGAGGACTCCATCTGGTGACTCTCCTTTACTTTGCCAGATTTTGAAAAGCTGCAGCCTTACAGTGATCAAATGCCAAAATATAAAATCCACTGTAGGAAAGTATTAAAACATTGTGATTCTTGCTCTGTGGAAGTGAATAATTGGATTCTATGACTTTTTGAAAATGCCCTCATAGGCGCATTACATTTTGTAAGGTGACATCTAACAATAAGGCTACGTGCCAAAATCAGTGTCTAGAGAGCTATGATTATTTTCATTAATTATTCAAGATTAAATGGACATATGAAGGAAAATACAGAGGGCATCAAAACAGGAGTAATAAAGTATTATGAGAAAAAGAAGCCAATCAGAATAATTAAAATACCAGTAAAATCTGAAATCAGAAAAAAATAGAGGACAGTAAAATATTTCAGAAGACAAATGGGAAGCATTATATGCTCTTAAGATATCCAAACTGCTTTCTGAAACTACACAGTCAAATCAGAAATTACTCATATATTTTCCACATAATAGTTTTCATAGCAAAGAAAGACTGAGGATGGAGAAAAACAGAGGAAACGGTTTTTTATACCAGCAAAAATGAAGATTAGAATTACAACCACATATAGTAAAGCTTGGTTTAGAAAATCGATGCTGCAAACCAAAATTAATTTAATTACTGAAGAAAATTTTAAGATGACTGGTGTTTTTACTGTGTTAAAATCTAGGAAAAAAGTCAGACTAAAGCAAGGAAAACTAGGAATAAGAAAAGTAGTTAAGCAGGAATAAAACCGTAATAGAAATGTTACCTGCTTCCTCCTATTTTTTGGGTTTTATCTTCCACCTCATTTGAAGTTTCAAAAGTTAAATTATTTTCTATGGAACTGTGGCAAATCATAGGCCTTGGATCCACACATAATATGATGAAGACTTCATCTCACATTTTCTTTACATATTCAAGTATTTAAGCCCTTTTTATGTCATTTTGGAAGGGCTCTAACTGGAAAATAGGGTATTTGTGAATATGTATGAGGCTCCCTTACCCAAACTCATTTAAGCTAATTCAGGAAAAGCAGATGGTTTCTTCACCTGTGCATCACACGCAGTCTGACTGTGTGCTTATTCCTTACGCTGACAACAAGACTTCCACAGTACTCTTGTGGCCTCATTTCTAGATCCAAGTCAGGCGAGACAGTGCTGAGGCATTTAGCTGATCCAAGCTAAGATGTGACACTTTGGGGTACAGATGTGCAGCTGTGTGCCCTGACAACATTTGAAATCAAGCAATGAAGTACCTGTGGAACTGAGGCCAAGTACCTGATGGCTGACAGAAGTTTTTCGATGTCATTTAGAGATTGGGATGACTCACATTTCTCACCTTACATCCCATTCAACTAAGTCCACTTTTGGGCAGTACAGAATGACTGAGTAAAACTAGATAACTTTCTTCTAAGTTACAAGCCAAATACACCTAAAAATTAATTTATTCATTCTAATATGAACTATTTTAACAACATTATTAGGATCTTGCTCTTTGTGATCACCACCATTTTTACAGGTGAAAAGATAGATTCTGTAGCTTGTGTTTTTAAAAAATCTTTCCTGAAAATTGAACCTTTTTTCCTGTGGTTAGTGGTTCAGATACACAAGGAGATAGGCTATAATCATGAATAATTAATCTTTTGCACACTTTTGAACTTTACTGTATTTTGTAGTTTTGATTTTACACAATGAAATGCAACACTTCAACTCAAAGATACAGAATACATGCAGAAATAGCAAATCTATACCTCACTGAAAAGCAGCAAAATTATGATCTAGATAATTTTATATTTTCTTTCTTTCAAGAGGAATGGGTACTGTTTTGCTTCAGCCAAGCTGACATGGGTGGATATGCACACACCATTGCACAAAGGCATGTTGGCACAAGCGCAACTGCACATACAGACGTGGATAGAGGGAAGTACTGAACAAAAATAACAGATGTTAATGCTTTGTCCTTTCAAGTCAAAATGCTGACATTTTTTGAAGTAGCCTTAACAAAATGCTTACATTTGGTATATATTTAATAATCTTTACTGCACTCAGTATGACTAGAATTTCTATCCCATGTGCATTATTCATAATTACCGATGTGTAAGATTTGTTCTACCAGAATTAAAATTCTATTAATTGGATTTTGTATATTAAATACACTGCAGAGTAGGTAGAATGTATAGAGTAGAAAGAAATAGTTTTTAGAATACTTAGTAGACAAAGTGAGAGATGCTCATAAAGAAAAGTTCATCTCAGTTGCCCATGCAGTTTACAACAGAGAATTTTCTCCTGATTATTGAATTGTATCTGACTTAAATTACAATAAATAAAAGGCTCCCATCTTTTCTAACCTGAATCTTTATAATCTACGTAAGTGCATTATATACTACCCAATGGTATGAGTGTGAGGACATAATCGTTTTAGTCTGCCACAAAGAGTGCACTTTCTTAGTTTCCACCACTACAATGTCATGGCTATCTTGGCACATATCAATGACTGCATTGTGCCCAACATCATCCTAACAGCTATTTTCCTGTTTTCATTATTTGTTTTTATTGGGGTTTTTTTGGAGGGATGGATTTTTGTGTATGTTTTTAATTCAGAAAAGTACAATACTCAATTGAAAGACACACAAGAAAATAAAGTTACCTTAAATTTCATGCTACTAAGGTAAGAGACTAAATTAGCTCAAAAGTAGTGGAAGGTATAGGATTTAGAACAGAGCTGTTACACGACAGTCAAATATAAAAAGAAAATACGGGGATTAATGATTCCTGAATCTGGTTGATGCTTTTTAGTCAAACTTTCTTGTTAAAAATGGACTGTATAAAAGAAACAATAGCCAGCATGAAGTGGCTGCACTAAACACATAACATGCAGCTAGAAGCATTGGGACACACTTCTATACAGGCCTTGTGGCTATACCTATTACTGATACAGACACAATATAATGTTAATATGAAGTAAGTCATCAATGATAATTATTTGGAGAGGAAAAGTAAGCGTAATTATTTGGAGAGGAAAAGTAAGCGTACCTAAAGACTGTGATTACTTATTCTCCAGCTGGGAGAATTCATGGATCTACATCCCATGCTGTGGACATGGAAGAGAAGAGTTTGAGTACTGATCTGTATCATAGCATACTTGTATTTATTCTGTGTTTTAATACACTGACATTGCAGTCATCCTGTACTACAACTATACTAATATCCTGAAATTTGGAAAGGAAGAAGATTAGAATAAAAATGAAAACAGAGAAGAAACACTGCCATATTTCTTCTTGTTGCTGTTTAGCTATTAGCTAGAGGAAGTAACATCTTTACGTCTCCTCGCTGTGGAGGTTAAAACTAGCAAAAGACAAGCAGAATCGGATGATCTGTCACACTAAGTAAACAGGAACATAGATTTCTGTGTCAGTTGCTGAACTGTCCTTTTTATTTATACATAATTTTGGAACACGTGGTTTTCTCCTGCAAGAATCTATAAATACTCAAATAATCTAAAATCCTTAGGACAAGGAGAAAGTTGTTTTTCTTGATAATGTCTGTAGATGATTTTACAGATGTACTAGCTATGAAAACAAATAAAAAAGGGATCACTATTACTAAGGATTATCTTGTTTAATGATAGTAGAATCCAGAAACATTTTTATGCAGCACAGTCCCTATATAGGCTTGCTTTAATTATTTTTCTGCTTGCATTTTTTTGCCTAGTGATATACTTGCTTTATTTACCATATTTCTTTTTTTTTCCCTTTTGCTGTTCTGTTTACTGCTCTTATGAGGTCTGCTTCAGTAATCTGAAGATGCCATGCTGAAGCTTTAGTATGAATAGCATGGATACTGGAATAGACAATATATACATATGATACCAGGCTCGGGAAAGCATGCAATTGTCTTGGAAAACAGCAATAGAATTCAAAATAATCTTGACAAATAAGATGTTTGAAATAATAGAATGTAATTCAATTGAGACAACTACAAGATACTCAGGCAGAAAAATTTGTTGCACATATACAAATTGGGGGACTACTGCTTAGGTAGTAGGCAGTAGTCTTGCAGTTAGAGAGGGTGTCAAGGTCAACATGAGCCAACAAAAAGAATCCCAATGATCATGAGTCAGCAACATCAAAAAGTGGACATTGTGACAAAGCATTTATTGTGGCATAATAGAGTCATACAGATACCCTTTTAATCAATTCAGCATTCATGAATACACTTGCATACTCTGTGAAACTTTTGTTCACTAGGCATCATAATGAGTAGATATGAATTGGTGAGAGAGCCAACAGAACAAAAATACTGATTGAAAGTCTTGATTCTATAACCTTCAAGAAAGGTAGAATAAGGAGAAGATTTAGGAAGGATGTGTTAATAGATTTCAAGAAAATAAAATACTATTCAAAGAAAGGGTTTATATACTCTCTGTATTAGAAAAGAAGTAATGTGCTTAAATTGCAAGGAAAAAAAGACTCATTGTCTTGTATAAGACATATTAGAAAACACTTTTGGAAGGAAAAGGTAGTGAAGAACTAGAAAGTTTGCCAAAGCAACTTGTCAACCTTCTGTCATTGAAAGTACTTTTAAGTAGATTAGATAAATGTCTGTCAAGAATGGATTAGTTTTCCAAACTCTTTTTCATACTTAACATAGTATGAAGTTTCTGAACTGACTTTAAATGAAAACCACTTTATTCTTCATTCTGTTCTCTACATGTTTTCCTCCTTCCAGTCTTTGATATTTCTGAGATGCTTCTTACTAGTTTTTATGAAGATCTTAAAATAGTTCAGAATACACTGAGAATACCTAAGGCTACTTATATTCTTGTTCGCCCTGTGTTGTATTTTAAATATTATATTTTTATTTCTCCTATTTTGTTGTGGGTTTTTTCTTCTTTCCAGCACACTATCTGCTTTCCTAGATGGATGAAAACATATTGCATATTTATACCCACTGTCATACCAGTGCTGATTCTGAAGCTGTTCAATACTAAATCTCTATGAACTTTCTTTACTTCTAACTTCAGTATCCTGCTATCTTCATCTTTCTCTGTGTTTCTCTATAGTGCTCAGAAAAGAGCAATACTGTCTATCATGTAGCTCAAAGCTTATCATGGATAACCTATAGCTAATTATACACTCACATTCTTAAAATATTCTCTTACCTTCCTATAACTACCTTTTATATCAACTCCTTCTGTTGTAATCGCTGCATACGGAGACTTGTATGAACTGACATATGCAATTAAATTTTACTGTGAACTCATGAAGTACCAGGGCAAATTTATGTTTACTGGAATTGTGTAGAACTGACAAAACAAACAGGAATACAAACGAAACATGTAAATGGTTGTCCTAGGTTACAAAATAAGATGTAACCAAAAGTATGTGTTCTATTATAATCTCCACAAGCTGTTAAAACAGGTGGGGTTGTGCTCTTTATCCCCTACCATGACTCATCTTGATAACTCCATCCAGGACCTATATCTGTTTAATGGGCAATCAAGGACCCACCACATGACTCATAGAATTACATCACCCCACTGTGAGATGCTCTGCCCAGGGGGAAGAACCAAGCATTCCCACGTGGATATAATTTGGGGTTTGGAACAGCACAAGCAGCCTTACCTGCTGGCTTCCCAGAGGACAAGAGCGACACAACCACCACTGGACCTTCTGAGGAGGACCAGACGACCTTTCTACAGGACCACCACTTCAAAGAGAACTGCAGCCACCACCTAATCGGACTGCTATCACC
>WEIT01021281.1:12304-27014 GCA_013389985.1 Dryoscopus gambensis
ATATAAATTATAGAAGAGCTATTATTCCTATTTCTCACATAATTGCCTGAGAGCAAAATTTCAATCTTATAATAATTTCAATATTATAATAATTCGGAGCGAAGGGGCTTACGTTCTCCATTCCAAGGGAGGCTCCTGCCTTCCTTGGCAGACACCTGTCTTTCAAACCAAGACAATGGTCATCAGCTTTGTTACAAAAAAGATTTGTAAATGAACCAGAACTTTTAAACTCTGGTTCTCTTTCTTATTTTTCGTTTCTGGGGGTTTTTTATTCCCAAGAAAACTGAAATCGACCAATGTGCCTTTTTCCCTAGTAGAAATATAAAGAACAATCTTATAAAAAAAGGAGTTCAACAGTCAGCAAAAGAACAATTTCTGCATTTGAACAGAGGCTATAAATGCAAGTTAAAATATACTCTCCACCCAATGTCTTACTTACATGTTCAATTTAAAGTTGGATTTGTAAATCAACAAAAGGAGAAAGGGTACACCTATGATTTTTTGATCATCAGTGCATTCTGTAAAACACATCAGTCTGATGATATGTCTGGGGAAGGCTGAAGGTGTCAAGTCTGGATATGAGCTCTATATATTTAGTTACTAGCTGATACATTAATTTCTATAATTTAAGTAGGCTGTTGGGTAATATTTGTAGTAGTAGTTTTCATGGTTTGCCACTGAGAAAAGATCTGCTGAAAAAGTAGAAATGCATCTGTAATAAAGCACAAAACATTTCTATTAATATTTTGCTCCTATGAAGTTTCTAAAAATTTAAAAATTATACTGCAAAAGGACAATGTTACCGTTGACTGTTAGCAGCATATCTGCAGGGAAGTGTATATGTTCATGCATGTGTGTAGTCATCTTAATGGAAGTGAAGCAAAAATAATCAGGTAAACAGGTTATGGTTCATTAATAATTGTCAAGTAAAGTAGAAAAAGAAGGGAAAAAATAAGAAGTCGGACACTTCCACAACTGAATTCATCCTGGTCTCTAAAATAAAACAGTTCACTAAATCACAGAGTTGCTGAGGTTTGCAGAATTCTCTGGAGGTGGCCCTTTGCTCCAACAGGGCCATATAGAGATAGTTGCCTAGGACTGTGTCCAAACAACATCTTAAAATCCCCAGGGACAGTGACTCCACAGCCTCTCTAGGTAACTTGTGCCAGTGCTTGGTCATTTATCTCCATGAAAAAAAGTTTCCTTCTGTTCAGCATGAACCTCCTGTGTTCTGGTTTGTGCAGTCCCTCAGGTCCTGTCATTTCAAGAGATACCTCTTTCAAAAGTCTGTCTCTGTCTTCTTTACAGATTTGATTCAGATATTCATACACGTTGACGAGATCTGCCCTGAGCCTTCTCCAGTCTAAACAGTCCCAGCTCTCTCAGCCTTCCCTCCTGTGGGAGAAGCTCCAGGTCCTTCATCACCCATGTGGTTCTTTGCAAGTAGAAATAGAAATGAAATTCCAGCCTTTTTGCAGCCCAGAAATGAACCGAGTACTCCTGGGGTGGCCTTAGCATTGCTGAGAAGGGAAGGATTGTCTCCTTTGACCTGCTCTCAGGACTCCTCCTCATGCAGCCCAGAATACTGGTGGCCTTCTTTGCCATAAGGGAACAGTGCTGGCACAGGCCCAACCTGCTCTCTGTTGTTTGCCCACTCCAAGTCCATTTTGCAAATCTGCTCCCAGTATGTGCTGATGCATTGAGTTATTCCTCCCCAGATGCAGGACTTTGCACTTTGCTGAACTGTCTGCCATTCAATTCTTTTCTGAACTGAGCTGTGTCACTCACAGAAATGCTGTGTAAAGGCCGCGCAGGCTGAAGGGAGCCAGTGCTTCTGCGCTGGAGATGTCATTGCAGGATGAAGGGCAACAGCATTTAAGGGTGCCCAAACATGTCCAAAGGATATTGTTCAGGGCTTTGTGGAAATATGTGAGACTGACTCATCTTAGGATGCCTAGGGAAGACCCAAAGATGGCAGAATGGGTGGGTCTATCTGGATGAGGGAGGAAGCAGCATGGAAAGAGGAAGAGAAAATCATGGGCTCGTGGGAAAATTCAGTTTAGAGAGGATGCCAGGAGGTCCTTAGTTAAGCCTCCTGCTCAAAGCAACATCAGAAGGTGTGACAGTGTGGTTCAAGGCTCTTTAAAGCCTTACCTAGAGAAGCCCCAGGGATGCAGACAACACAGTGTCTCTGGGCACTTTGCTCCTCTCTGGACTGTCCCCATAGTGAAAATGATCGCCCTTTCTCTCTAGTGTAAACTTGTCTTGTTTCAGGTGAGGCCCACTGCTTCTCATCCTACCATCGTGCACTGCTGTGGAGTGCACTGGCTCAATCTTCTCAAACATGCAAGTTGTAGGCCTGCTGCAAAGATCTGCTCTGGGCCCTCACCTGGGCACCTTTCCACTGAAAAGTCACCTCCATATTATTCAGATTCATTGCATGTCTGCACCATATGCAGACCACGGTCCTTTGCTGCTTGCCTTTCCCCAGGGCCCCCTCTTCATAGCTGCTTTGGTACATCTGACTCTTGAGAATGAAGGAGTTGGGCTGTTTCTGGATCAGACCAAACAGCAGAAACAGCTAATGAGCTGACCAGACTTGGTCACTAAGGGTGCTGAGCAAGTGTCTGTATCTCGAGAAGCCTTGTAGGAAAAACCCAAAGAGAACTGTGCCATATCTCTCCTTCTTGTTTAGTTTATCATGTGTCACACTTTCCTTCCACGCACAGCCCCTGGGACAGCCCCTCTGTGGGACCCAAAGCTACTCACAGCTGGGCAGAGAGGAGAGAAGTATTGGAAGAGGCTGCCTTCACCCTGTGCCTGGAGATGCTGTTCTCCACCAAGCCAAAGGTTGAGGATCAAGACCACAATACCACTGGAGCCTTCATACCTTGCATGTGTGCCCACTGAAGTCCTGGACGAAATGCAAGGGGACAGACCCTATGGCTGCTGAAAAGCAACAAGGTTGGGGAGGGTCTCAGTCACTCTCTGACATAAAACAGTTCCCAGGAGCCACCCACCACTGTTTGTTCAGCCAGGAAGACAGGTGTTCCAAAGGGAGAAAGCCTGTTTTGCAAGACATTTGGTATCTTCTTCTGGCCTTACAGGTGGAGTTTAACCTCAGGTGTATCAGATCCTGTGATGAGAAACATTCCCTGTGCACAAGAACCTGGCAAGAGGCAGCCCAGCAATGCAGGTGGGGGAGCCCTGGTGACCTCAGTGCCAACAGAGTGCCATCCCTTGGCTCCTCTGAGGGATGTCAAGGGAAAAGGATATACCCCTGGTCTCCAGAGCTAAAGTCCTAGAAATGACAGTGATTGAAGTTGGAAGAGACATCTGGATGTCACCATGTTCAAGCAGAATCACCTAGAGCCCACTGCCCAGGACAGCATGTGTAGACCTTAGCTCTGTGTATAAAACCAACCACAGCTGAAAATAATACTGGTATTAATTTTATACTGTTTCAGCTTTAAAAATGAAAGCTTACAATGGTAAAGAATTTTGAATATTTTTATTAAAAAAGTCCAAAGCCTTACCAATGAGATGGTGAGGTGTGCTGGATGCTGAGAGAACAATCCTCCTTAAAATTGCTAGTGATCTAGTTTTGATGGAATTAGGGTAAGATTCCTCTCTCAAGTTTTTTTACTGGAAGTTTCTTCTCAACTTATGTATGTGTGCAGGCTGAGAAAGCAGATGTGACCATTCCAACTGAAGGTCAGATCATTTCTTTGAACTACAAAATATATTGACAAAACACTGAGGTTTTCTTTCCTTACAGAAAGAAAAAGGAAATACGATCACTTTTTAACTTCCTTCAGGTTTGACTCAATCCTTCCAAAAATCTGGTTGTGTATGTAATGTTCTTGCTCATATTTTATCTTCCATATTGTCTCGTAGCTTAATCTCTCTTTTCTTGTTGCACGTTTTTGGGGGTTTTTTAAATTGATTTTTAATTTTTCCTTTTTTAAAAAATTAATTTTTTCTTTTTCTTTTTTTTTGCAAAAGTGGAGCAATGAAAAGGCAAGCTTCAGTGTAAAAGGAAAGGTCATTAGACAGAATTTTAGGCACTGAGCTTCAGAACTCACTTGTTATTTAAGTTTATAACAATTTTCCTCTGATTTTGAATTCTTCCCAGGTAAAATTTTATATTAGTGAAGCTTCATAGATGTTTTTTCACCTGCTACTGAGCATGCTTATAGCACCTTACCACCAGTTCATTAGGGCCTTCTCATTTTCTCCTAGCCAGTAGGCATGCCTGAAGCTTGTATGAAATGCTTTCCCTTCTCTCTTCCCCTTTGTAAGGCAAAACTAGTTGGACAAGGACTTTTTCGTTCTGCTGGTACTACCTGCTGTTATTTCACAGACGACTAGCTATAACACACATAATATGATGAAGACTTCATCTCACATTTTCTTTACATATTCAAGTATTTAAGCCCTTTTTATGTCATTTTGGAAGGGCTCTAACTGGAAAATAGGGTATTTGTGAATATGCATGAGGCTCCCTTACCCAAACTCATTTAAGCTAATTCAGGAAAAGCAGATGGTTTCTTCACCTGGGCATCACAAGCAGTCTGACTGTGTGCTTATTCCTTACACTGACAACAAGACTTCCACAGTACTCTTGTGGCCTCATTTCTAGATCCCAGTCAGGCGAGACAGTGCTGAGGCATTTAGCTGATCCAAGCTAAGATGTGACACTTTGGGGTACAGATGTGCAGCTGTGCGCCCTGACAACATTTGAAATCAAGCAATGAAGTACCTGTGGAACTGAGGCCAAGTACCTGATGGCTGACAGGAGTTTTTCGATGTCATTCAGAGATTGGGATGACTCACATTTCTCACCTTACATCTCATTCAACTAAGTCCACTTTCGAGCTTTTTTGGATCTAGCCTAGATGCTAAAGTCCATGTTAGAAATCCTATATAAGAATGATTTCATAAACTGCGATGAAGAAAGCAATATATGAGTGCCTTGCTAATATTAGTAATGACCACACTAGATGGTCATACATGCTTTTGTAGATCACATTCTTAGCAATCTCTTTCTTCACACGTATTGTGAATTCAGTCAGGCATCAGTCATCCTATTAATTACTTCATACAAGATGTAGCATAAAACCAGACTTTGAGTTTAATCCCCAGCCTGAAGCACAGGCTTCACACAGGTAGCTGTACTGGAACTGATTCTTTTGGGACCCAGGTTATGCTTTAAGTACTCATCCTGATTACCATGTTTGTTAATTCTTTAATGCTCTATGATCATAATTTTTATGCTCTTGTAAATTTTGATTTTGAAAAAACTCCACTGATAAATTGATAATGTAGATAAAAAGTGAATGTGATATTTCATCAGTGTAAATTAATAAGCAAAGTATGTTAAAGGTTTTCAAGAGGATCAAGTGCAAAGTATGTTAAAGGTTTTCAAGAGGATCAAGTTCAAAGTCTCATTGCAAAATGCTAAACTTATTCCAATTCTATTTATGTAAATAATGCACGTAAGGCTATTTTGCACAGGTCCTAATATATTTGCCTGTAAAGTTTTATAAATCATTCAGAAGTCAGAAGAGATCAATGATAGTGTAACCAAAAAGTAGTTCTGAAGCTAAATAATTGTTTAAATTGCTAGGTAAAACAACTACAATTTCTTTTCTCAGTCTTTCTCTTTCTCTCAATTTCTTTCTCAGTGCTTTTCCACTCAGTCATGCCAATGTACACAGATACCTATGCATAAGACAACATATTCTACCTTTGTTAACAAAAATAGAACTTATTCGTTCATTTGAAATCTAAGAAGTTCATTAGCATAAACTGTTATTATGCCAGCAAAATATATTGGATTGTGCATTCATTTTGTAACTACAGCTACACATTTGTAAATACTGAAATGATTTAGTATGACTACTAAAGTAGTGTTAGTATCCTTACAGACACCACTTTTATCATCAAGTCTTTTCAAAATAGGGACAGACTAGATTAAAACTCATACACTTTTTTAGTAGAAGACAGGAAGATCTTTATTTTGAGGCACATTTTTGGAATATCAGTTTTAGCTATTGTGGATCAAAGAGCTGCCATGTTTTCTCAGACAATTCATATGCTTCTTTCAGCATTGGCAGTGGACAGGCTTAAGAAGTCAATGACTTTCTGTACACTAGTAAATACTGTTAGTAAACAAGTAAGTACAGAACAGATTTTTTTCCCATATTCTTTGTATTTCTTAAGTAATATTGACACATTTTCAAAAAGCTGCATAAAACAGGCATTTAGCATGACTGAACAAACAAATGACTACACTGTGGGTTTTTTTCACAATGCAAGAAACAGCTCAGTTTTAAAACTTGAGTTTATGCACTACAGTTTTAGTCTTCCTGAACTACAACTTCCTGCAGGTTAAATTCATTTAGAAGAAATCCACGGAGAATGCAAAAGATATATCTGTAGTGAGGTCTTTGGTAGAGAGGAGAAAACACTAAAGCTATATGTATTTCTTTCTTGCATCTGTGATCCATGTGGCAAGAGTTGTTTGAGCACTTCCTGAATTAAGAACTGCCACACGCTGCTGTCCTCATGAAAGAGGTGTGGCTTCTAAGAGTCATACAAAACTAAAACCCTACTTGAGCATTTCTAGTCACTGAAGGTCTCTAATTCAAATTATGGAATCATAGAATCAGTGAGGTTGGAGAAGACCTTTAAGATCATCAAGTCCAACAGTCAACCTAGCACAAACACCACGCTCACCATTAAATGTTAAAAGTGAAGTACATCCAGGGTGGAGATAAAATCTGTGACCTGTTTCATAGAATGAAAATAAAATAATAAAATAAAAATTTATTAAGAGATTTAACAATCAGTAAAAATAAAAAAGAGGATCTGGTCTGTGCTTTAGTTAATTAAAATCTCATGGCACATCAAAAGTGCAGAAATCAGAGCATATCAGCGCAGTCCATTTGTGTCAACAAAGCTATCTAATTCATGTTACCTGAGAAACATTTTAGATTAATTCATTTAGTTTTGAAAGATCTCTTAAAAAAATCAATTAACAGTCAGTGGAAAAATTACTTGGAACTCTTGCTCTTCTAAATGTCTCCATCCATTGATGTCTAGTTAGGCTTTGCATTTTAGCATAAATATAACCTCACACAGTGCTAGACAGCCTGATAATTAGGTCACACATTGGAGATAAAGGCACGTTTCTCTTAGGGGAATCAGCCTGAGTTTTACATGTGTCACAAACTGGTGTAAAACTACGTTGTTTGCAGTGAAGCTGCTGGGGTTGTCTTCCTTCATACCCTTAACACTTCTGAAGTCCCATGGGCATACGTATCACTAAGCACGCTCAAGATAATATTGGAATAGTATCTATATACCCTCCAGTAAATATTGAGCTCAGTCTATATATTACCTATAGCCCAGCGCATCTTCATTAGTTGGCCCAACAAGGGAGATGCACAAGCATCTAATTTGTGAACTATTATAAAATTTGAAAGTTAAGCTATTCAGTATTTTAGAAATATTTCAGGCATGTTCACATGCCATTCATTAGAAATACTTCCATATCTAGGTGTCAATATTGTAGAGTTTTTCAGGATTTCAGCTTGTGATTTTTGTATTTGTAGTGTGTCATTTAGACAACTAAACCTCAGCTAAATTCTCTCTGTTGACATGGCTGCTGCAATTTACTGAAAAAAAAAGTTTATTTTTAGAAGTTGCAAGTAAAGAGGGACAGAGACTAGTTTTGGTGAGCATAAACCATAAATGCATGTCAGCTGTTACTCTGTGAACAATAGTTTGTTCTTCAAGCTAATTATTAAATGAATATTTAAAAATGAGATTATCTCCACCTTTATGACTAACATATTAGAGCATTTATAATATCCTTTTGTACTACTTTTCTGACCTGTCTTTAGTCAGTTTTATAAGCAACTGATGAGACGTCAGTCTTCGTCAATGCAGAAATAAGATGGTTCTTGACATTGGGGTTTTCTCATTGATTAAATTGTCATGGTGTGTTCACAGCCTAAATGCTGCCTTCTGGTCACTGTCCTTTTCTTGTGTGGAAAATGACCTTTCTGAATAATTGTATGCCCCAGATGTGTCAAAATGAGGAGGATGCAGCAATCCAAAGCAGTAACACCATAGAAAGGATTTGTCCACTGATTATCTTGTGAACTGGGGGGAGGAACAAAAAAATAACCAGAAATAGTTTTTGGCCAGTTTATCACTGAAAGATAATTTAAGGTCCATTTAAGAAATTTTATTTGTACTTTGTATTTTGCTTTAGAATATTTTAATGATTCCCTTGTATTGCTTTTGTAAGGATAGGCTCAAGTACTTTTTTGAGCCACAGGATCAGTCACTGCAACTGTAAGTCTGTTTTTAAACCACCTACATGCTTCTATTTGTGAGGATATCAAAGAGTTATAGGAAATTTATAATTTTAGGACTACTATATTTCATGCCAATACGGAAACATCCCTGAGAGTCATTATTTTGAGTGGGAATTTTTGCAGTGTAGTTTGTTCTGCCTATACTCCAGCATCTTTCCATTTATCGTCTGTCCTGTAGGACTTAAATGGGGCATCAGTGAAATGACATAAAATTTCTTCCATTATATTGCTGAATTATCCACACTCAGAACTGAGCAAAACTTTGCAACTAATAATTCTTTCTGAAAATAAATTACCTGATGCAATAAAGACTTTCCTTGCAACTTTGTTGACTTAACAAAAACTTCACAAAACCAAAGCAGATGGGTAGGTTGGAAGGCTTGTGTGAGTGCTTGTTTTTCTGCCTACTCACATACCGGTCCAATGACTGACACGTGGTTTCCTTGGCTCCCTGAAATCCCACCTGTCTGGGTGTGGGCTGCCCAAGTGCCTGGGATCTCTGGCTAGCTTATAGTACAACTGGTAGTATACAGGAATGCCACGGCTCCATGGATAACCTAGACTGCATGATTTTCGGGGCAGACCGATTCTTGGCTGACTATGTATTTTTCTGGATCTCTGCCCAGAAAACAGGCATGGTCCCAGTTCCCCAAGCTAGTTGGGCAGATCTAGATTTCTGGCCTACAAATGACAGAAAACATGGATTCTGCCTTCTCTGAAACAAGTTTTTCTCAAAATACTATTTTTGTTAAAAATTCACCTTTTGCATTCTTCATTCTGATTCAAAATGAAAAAAATGCACCAAATTTTAAAATTTCTACAGGTTAAAAATTCAGATTCCAGAATCAAACGACATTTCAAAGAATAAAGGAATTGATTACAATAGTCCAAAGCTAGAATCAAACAAATAATCAAATCAGGTGAAAATTAAAAGTGTTTTTATTTAGGAAAGGAAATCACAACTACTCCTATAAACGTGGAGGAAAATTCAGAGTTATAACCTAAGTGTAACTGCAAAATTGCATGGTAAGACCGTTCACAGGTCTTCCATGTTCTGACTTCTCCAGAAGTTGATATATTCATTCCTCTCAATCATGCCAGAACAAAGTTATTTAATGCAGCAGTGAAGTAGAAAAATACCTAAGAACACTTTTTTCATATGCATACAGTGCCTCTGCTTCTACACAGCACAGATGCACATACAGATGCCACTGTCACAAGAATCAAACACCAGAAATTTTTTCTATTTTTTTAGATATCCTAGGCGAGGATCAATGTTTACTTCTGAAAGGACGGTATAGATCACAGATCACCTTAAGCAATTACCTTATTCAGAATACATGAGGGAAAGCATCTTATTTTGGAGTATCATCTGCTTGGAAGATACACAGCAAAACTAATAATTTGCAAAATATGTTCCTGACTCCTATTATTTATTTGTATAATTTAATAGAAAGAAAGGAATATTCCATAAAGTGAATGAAAAAAAGTAATAAAGAATATTTTTGTTTTGTTAATCTGATTGCTGGCTATATTTTCAAATAAAAAGAGCTTCTGATAAGTAAAAGTTTGGGGGTTAAAACACCAAAACAATTAAAAGTTGAAATATTGCCAGATATAAAAATCATTATTTTTTGAGTTCATGGTCCACTGAGTAAGGAAGTGAATTCAGTTAATCAAGCAGAAGTGATAAGGCCATATATACGCTATCATGTTTTACTAGGATTACCACTTTTGTATTTAGTCTTTGGGGCATATAGAATAATTTGCGCAGTTTTTATCTGTGTGGAATGGAAGAGTTACATTGATGATGTAAGTTTAACACATTCTAGTGAATAAGGCCTCTCAGACCTCTTCACCTGCGGAGTATCTTCTGATCCAGACCTGGCTCCCAGAGATGACAACACAATGTACCTTGTTGCCAGACTTGACTTGCTTCTACACTCGCCCTTACAACATTAACAAATACTTCATGGGGGAAGGAGGGGATAGAGGGTATAGGGGAGGAGGGACTGGGGTTCAGAACTAAGACTGCCATCAGCTTAAGGCTTCCCACTGCTGAGAAGACAGCAGTCATGACCTTGATCGCTCTGCGAAAAGTAGGACTAATACCACAGTAGTTCTGTACTCCTGGTGGGATCTGACATGGAATTCAGTAAACTAGCATCATAAATGTGAACAGCAGCAGAGCACTAAGCCCAGGATACCAGAATGAGTAACTCCACAGTGCCTTAACAAAATTAGCCACCCAAGAAACATTACAACTAATCAGGAATGCACCTAAGGAATAGGACATGTACAGAGTAGACATTTGACGTGGTTGCAAGTTCCTTGGCAAGAAGCCAGCTGGCGTCACTTGCCACCGCCCGGCGGCTGTGGCCGCGAAATGATACGGGGCTGCCCCTAGACTCCCCTGAGTCCGGGTGGCAGTGCAGAGCAGGGAGGCTTCTGCCCTAAAGGGATCACTGCGACAGTTGTCCAAGGCGCTGAGGGGTAAGAGGAAGGAAAAGAGATGGACCCGTCTCTGTTCTAACCAACAGCTCTTTATTCCGAGGGGGGAACAGGAGAACAGGCACAGACGCTGCACGCTCAGGCTCTTTTAAGGGGGGGGAAGGTTCTACGGGAGGGTACAATCTACAGACCAATCAGGAAAAACGCAGGGAGGAGTTTAGGGCGGGAATATATTTGCATGGGACCAATGAGGTTAACAGGGGAAAAATGACAACTGGGGGGACCAATGGGGCATCAAAGAACTTGGAATTAAGATAGGGTTCCTGGGGGATTGACATGGGCTGCAGGAGGGGTTTGGGTTACTGACAGGGATTTTTCTAGAATACAGAGAGGGGTTGGGATGATAGATAGGGAAGGTCCTGGAAATAAGGGAGGGGAATTCCCTTTTTGGGAAATCCTGGGGAGTGGTTCAGGGGGGATTGACATGGGAAACAGGTGGGTTCTTTGGGATTTGTACACTTCTCAGGGGTAGGGGAGGTTTGGAGCATACCAACTGGGTTTAAGATCTACAACTCATTTGTTCATGCGAAAAAAGGGTAAAACACGGGAAAATGTAATTTTTACACCACCACAGACATTCACAGGCATACTTGGATTTGAGTGTTGTTCAGTAGGAACAGTTTGTTGTTCAGTAGGAATTTTAAGGGCCTAAATTCCCCCTGCTTAAATACGATATGCCTAGATCAGATTCAGTTACCTGTTCGCTCAAATTAACTGGTAGGACTCAGATACAAATAATCCAGAAGTAAACTTTGAAGCCTTGTCAGAAAAAAAAAAAAATCAAATTATGAGAAAAAAATGATTACTTTACACACAGTGACGTAATTGTTGGGGGAGGGAAGGGGGAGGAGGGGAAAGAACAGTTTATTTGAAAACAATAACCAACTAATTTAGATATTGTGAAGAAAAAATACATTTATTGGGGTGTTTAGAGGTTATATGTAAGAGATGAATTATCTCTACCTTTCTGAAGATCTCTGTAATCACTTCTGTAGCAAATACGGTATTTGTCCAGTTTTGGGGGGAAGATTGCCTGTCATTCTTAAAGCATAATTAAATGGAATGGTACTTTGAAAAATACAGAGAAAATACCCATGAATGTTATTTTCTAGAAGTTGTATGGAATATGAATATAACACATGCTAGTCTTGTTTTCATTTGAACATTAAAATACTGAAGTCATCTAACATTTTCTTGGTAGCAAATTATATTGTATAACTCAAATTTTACTTTAGCTTTGTGCTTATAATGTACTTACTCACTAGAAATAGAAAACTATTAAATTCTGTAGTCCAGTCCTCAGAAAATTGAATGGAACTTTCATACCAGTTATTTGTTTGTAGAAGTCATTTTTGGGAGTCTTAAAAGGCTAAAAGCTTTTCGTGCTGATTATGCACATAGTCTGCATATAGATTATTTACATGTGAAATGCTGCCTTAAACACTTTTGATTGTATTCTTTCAGAAAAATATGTATTGGAGTTCTGTGACTGAGGAAGACTTAAAAATATTTGTGTTCTCATTTGCACTGCTGCAATTTGGCCACTGCTTTACCAGTAATGTTTTAAAAATTACATGGAAGTAATTCATTTCTTCCTCTTCCTGTGCATTTTATACAGTCTAAAGGTTCTAATTCATGTTCCTCCCTATCAATATTTCACTAAATTTCACTAAATGTAAATGCTGCATTAGCAACAATGTGCTTTTAGTACATCTCTACTTCAAGCATAGAAGAGCTAAACTGTTTGGGTGACATCCAGGTACAACACTATACAGATTCATTATGTTGCTGTATTTCATAGAGGCTGAGAATAATGTTTCTTGTTTTCAAAAGAGACTCTTTCTTAGTCTTGCATTAGTATCCCTACTGATATCTATTTTATTATTGCATCATTCCTTAAATGCCACTGGTTTTTTCCATCACTTCTTATATCACTGAATCCTATAATAAATGAAACAAGATGTGTTCCTTAGAAATTTTCATTGTGGGATTAAGCTCTGGTTCTAGAATATTTCAGAGCAGTGTTTCTCCTTTGATTCTTTTTTGTATCATACCTGAACCAATTATAATCTCATCTCTACCACAATTCAAAGAAATACTGATTATAGTATTTTGCTTAAGAAAGAATTTGTTTTCTTTTTCAGAAGCAAATAAATCAGCTATGAGCAAGAAAATCATGTGTCATGGCTAGTTCCTAGAGGCATATTGAACTGATTGCAATATCTCTTGTCATATCAACGTAAGAAAGAAAGCAAAAAAAAAAAAAGGAAGAGGTGGTTTCCTAATGAAGAAGAGCATAAGTTGGAGTACATAGATGAGAAACTGTTTTTTATTCTGAGGGTCAAATTTTAATTCCAAACACGTTTATTGATATACATAAAAAATAAATGATGCTGAGAAAACCAAAAGTGAAACAACAGCAATAGCAACAAATATAATAACAGTGTAATCCAAAACCATAAATATGTGAGTTTAATACTTACATTGTTAATGTGATTAGGTTTTTGGGCTGCATTTAACTTATGGGATAGAGGTTTCCCAATCCTATCTGCTGCCAAATAAATGGATTTCTTCATAAGGAAGTCTATTGTGACATGTGGGTCATCTGCTTTTTGGTGACTATTGTTCCTGAAGGGGTCTAACATACAGTCCTGTGAATTTTTTTTTTTCCCCTACAGAGGACACTGGTCCCTTTGAGCAATGAAAATCTTCCAAATCACCCTCATAAATGGGAAAACTTTGAGAGTCAGAAGGACTGCAATTTGATGGTACAGTAAGCTTTAGATGACAAGCTTAGTCAGAACAAATGGCATAAATCCCTTCTTTTCACTACCTTTGAGTTTTGTTGCTCATGGCTCTATGCCATTTGACTATTCTCACTACAACTTTGTGACATGTGTTCCATGCTCCTGTTACCATGCTGACAGTTATCTTTGCTGAAAGTCATGTAGGGCAGTATCTATGAATAAGAAACTAGCTGATAATATGGTAACCAAAGAAAAGGAAGTGTTCTCTCACTGCACAGGAAAACCAGAAGTATTTAGCTGAATTGACAGCTACAGTCTGCATCCAACTTTTACTATGCAAGAGACTCAGTAAAGTGCTAAACTGTTGTGCAACATAATTTTGCATATCTATTAAAAGTATCTCTCCTTTTTTCAATCATGTATTTTTAATAAAGTACATTAACAAACTCAGAAAAGTATGAAAAAGCCATATGGGTAGAGAAAGCAACTGTTCACAAATGAGCAGAATTAATAATTTCTACAACTAAGAAAAAATAGTAGTATCTGAGATACAAAATGGGAAGGCCATGCTATATGAGTAGTTTCAAAGAGAGAGAGGAAATCTGTGGTGGCTTAACAGTGAGCCCTGTGGCTTCTAGAAGAGTCAGTTAAAACAAAAGAGGCAAACATTGTTTTATCACTACCAGGCATTGGCACAAAAAGTAAATTCAGCTGATTTAAGCTTCTGCTGGATATTCAACAAAGCACATTATGGCTGTAAGTATATATTATGTTCTAGAGACAAGATCTTCAGAACAATTTAGTGCAAGTCATAAAACAGAAGCAAATGGCATATCTGGAAGGTATCCTCCTGTAAAATGCAGTGTAGAATGATATTTATTGACCCCTAATTTGGTTTGGTTGCCATAATTACTTCAGTGTTGTATTACCCTATTTCATCTTTGAAGAATGTGCCATAGGTTCACTCCTATTTTTGCTAAGGTCCCTTTAATCTACTGTGTCCATAAAAATGGACACATAGGGAAGTAATGATGTCTTTTTTTTTTTTTCCCAGAGTGAGAA
>WEIT01021282.1:0-18370 GCA_013389985.1 Dryoscopus gambensis
CAGCTTTCCCAGCCTGTCTCCATGGGGAAGTTGTTCCAACCCCATTATTCCTCGGTGCCCCGATGTGATCTTTAAAGGTTATTTTTGACCCAAACTGTGGTTCTGTAGTTTTATGGTTATATTTACATTTATTTCTATTTACTCATTTATGTTCATGTGCCAGGTCAGTAGGATCGGGTCTATGAAAGATCTTACTTGGAAAATAAAGATCACCGAGGGTCTGGAATTCTGACCCGCCGTGGATTGTCCCACTGGCACCTCGGGATTTTGGGTTTAATATTCATTTGTGATGAACATAACCAAGAGCGAAACCCCCACAGCGGGTTTGCAGACAATACTTGCCTAAATTTAATCAGTTATTCTGATCGTGTGGGGAAACAACCCCAAACAACCTGAAAACACAATGTTCAGCATTCCAGACCAGCTGGAATTGCAGGAGGGGACGTGAATCCCTCAGCGTGCCGGAGTGGAGCATCTCAAGGTCATCATTAAGCAGGAAGTGGAAATTCGCTGAGCTTGGCTTTGTTTGTGAATTCCTTTGGGTTCCTGGGGTAAAGTTGGAGCGTTAATTTAGCAAAATCCAATACTTGGATTTATGGCTTTAGTTGCAGAGGGATTTATATGGAAAAGGCACACGGATCCCAGGAATTTTTGCTAACCCCATGTTAAGGTAACGAAGGGAATTCTTTGGCCTTTGATAAGAGGCAGCAAAGTGCAGCCACCACAGGGATATTTTTTTTTTGTTCATTCCTTTCCCGCATTCCCAGCGCTGGGACTGCACTTCCATCACAAATTCACAGCAATAAAATTCCTGTGGGCTGAACAAGACAAGATGGATCGCTCCCGATTTTATTGTCACCTGCTCCCTGATCCAGGTTATTAATCCTGCTGGGATCCCAGAAGGGTTTGGGGTGGAAGGGACCTTCTCATTCCACGGGCAGGGACACCTTCCACCATCCCAGGGTGCTCCAAGCCCCATCCAACCTGGCCTTGGACACTTCCAGGAGCCACTGGAATGCCAGATGGAGAGGCTGGTCCCTTGGGAATTCTCTGGTGTGAGAAGGCTCAGGATTAAGGTGCTGGGAATTTGGGCAGAACGATCCAGAAAGGGGCAAATAGCAGTTAAAGATCTGTGGGGATAAAGGAGAACCAGGAGAAGAGGGAGCTGGGAAGAGGATGAGGAAAATGGAAGTTAAATCAGAGAGGAAATGGGAATTGATTTCATTCATGAGTAGAGGATGAGGAAAATGGGAGTTAAATCAGAGAGGAAATGGAAATTCTCTTCCCTCATGAGTAGAGGATGAGGAAAATGGGAATTAAACCAGAGAGGAAATGGGAATTCTCCTCCCACATGAGAAGAGGATGAGAAAAATGGGAATTAAACCAGAGAGGAAATGGGAATTCTCTTCCCTCATGAGTAGAGGATGAGGAAATGGGAGTTAAACCAGAGAGGAAATGGGAATTGATTTCACTCATGAGTAGAGGATGAGGAAAATGGGAGTTCAGAGAGGAAATGGGAATTCTCTTCCCTCATGAAAAGAGGATGAGGAAAATGGGAATTAAACCAGAGAGGAAATGGGAATTCTCTTCCCTCATGAGTAGAGGATGAGGAAAATGGGAGTTAAACTGTAAATTGTGTTTCTCCTTGCAGTGATGGAGATGTTGTTCTTGAAGAACACGGAGCTGGAAGTCTTCTGTTAAAAGAAGGTTTGAAGCAGCGGATTTTTATGAATTTTATGGGATTTTATTCCCTTGCTGACTTGGGGAAAGGGGCAGAAGACAGCGATGGATTAGGAGGAATTATTTCTGTGATTTCAGGGGGGTTTCCCTTCTCCCTGTGCTGTCATTACTGTCATGATACAAAAACAAAGGGACAGCAAAGAGCTCTTCATGTGCTCGTTGTGTCCCCTCTGCCAGTCCCATCCCTCAGGGACGCCACATCTTTGGGATGAAGTTCCACCTGGCCTAAGCAGGAATTATTTGGGTGAAAAATAGGTGAAATTCAATGGTTTCTGTTCCGTGGGGCAGCCAGAAAAATGATTCAGGGATCTCCCTCTGCTCAGTTCCAACACTGGAATTCTGGGATTCAAATCTCACTGGGTTCATAACCAGGGACAGAGCCCTCTTTCTTTACATCAGTTACTTCCCTTCCCTTGATTCCGTGGCTTTATTTTCTTTAACCACTCCTGAGCTGGAATCCTGGATTTCCCTCTTTCATCTCCGTGAATCCTGGCAATACAAATCAAGGCACTTCGCCTTTTTTTGTTGGGTTTTTTTTGCTGTTTTTTTTTTTCCTGGCTGGTTATTGCTCACTTGGACGTCTGAGCATTTCAGAGGGAGCAGCAGAGTGGAGAGATCAAAAGGCAGAGGGGAGCAGCAGAAGGGGCAGCGAGGGCTCGAAGAGATGAAAAGACGCCAGTGACAGATGATGACAACTCGCGTGTGTCCCCGGCAACGCGACGCGGGTGTTGTTCTCAGCAGGATCTGAGGACAAAAACAGCTTTGCTTGAAGCAGACAAAACAAAAGGGGGGGAAAAATTGGTAGGGAGAGAGAGAGAGAAAGGAGGAAAAAAGGCTGGAGCTGTCAGTGAGTCAGGATTTATGTCGTGAAGGAGCCGCAACATTTCCAGGGCTTTCATTCACGGATCAGGCTCTTCCCTGAGCTGTCTCCCTTCCCTTCCCCCATCCCGACTGATCCCTGAATTATTCCTGCCCTAGGATAAGCAGCTTTTCTCTTTTCCCCTCTCCAAAGCCATTTTACAATCCCGAGGCCCCTCGGAGCCCTTTCCGTGCTGTCTCCCAAATAAATCCCACCAGGAGCAGCTCTCCAGACCCATCTCCCTGTTTGTGCTCGAGGCTTCCGTGCATCCATTCAGATGGATTTGCCTGTGTTTGGCCAGCACTGAGGACTTGGATCCAGATTTTTTGTGACTTCATAACAACTCATTTAGGAGCATTTCACATCGGAGCTCATCAACTGCTTAATAGGAGTCCCGCTGTTCGGGAATCGCTCCTGAACTGTTTAATGGGAACTGGTTTTCCCAGCAGCTTTGTCTCCCAGCTCCTCGGTTATAAAAATTACCAAACAACCCCTCTAGGGAAGCAGCTTCAAAAATTCCAGAAGTCTAAAAAAAATCCCAATTTCCAGAGCAGTGAATTCTCCCCAATACCCAGGATGGGCACCTGGAAAAGAGGAGGAGGGGATATGATGAGGTGATTATGGAAAAGGTGCTCAATCCATTGCATTAGCAGGGACAGGCAGCCCAATTTTTTGGAGGCAAATGCCTGACTTTGGGGTTCAAACAAATGGGAGACTCCCAAGAAAGCTGTGGAAGGTTCTGTTCAGCAGCAAAAAAACTCCTGGGCAGTTCCCTTAGGTTTGTCTGTTGTTTCTTCCCTCAATACAAAAGGATTATTAAAAACCTAAATTAAAGTTCTATCATGTCGTGCCCAAGGGAATTCTGATGGGATAACGAGCAGGGATGCGGGCAGAGGGAATTTTGGGATGGGATCATGGGATAATCTCTCAGGAGCAAAGGACGCATTCGTTTCTTTGCTGGGTTATCGCCTCAGGCTGAGCACAACTCGAACCAACGACGGGAAATGATCCCTGCGATTCCGGCATTAACGAGCTTTATTGTCCTCTTTTGTGATCAGTCCCATTTTCCAGCAGTCCATATAATGGAATTGTGGGTAAATATTATCCATAAAAACACATGCCAGGGAGGAAAACTTGATGCCATAAAAGCTTAATGCCATAACTTTACCTTTGGTGCCGAGTGCCGCGCATTCCCTGTTGGGCTGTGCACATTCCGTGGTTGGAACGCTCACGCAGGTTCTCAAATTGTTATTTTTTTCCCTGCTTCTGGGAAGAGTTACATGGAGTGGAGCACTGCCAGCAGAGCCTCATTTCCTTCCCTGGAAAAATGAAAATCTGGGAATGGCAAAGAGGGGGAGTGAAGAGACTTCGCGACATTTCACGGGAACGGAAATGTGGCGGCAGCAGGGGCAGCTGGGACAATTCCCGCTGCCCATTCCCTGGAAAAAAAGCACCTCTGGAAGTGTCCCAGGAACTCCTGGAGGTGGCACTCAGTGCTCTGGGCTGGTGAGAAGGTGGGGATTTGGAACAGGTTGCACTCGATGGGCTGGGAGGGCTTTTCCAACCTCAAAAATTCCCTGATTCTGTGATCCATAAAGCTCTGAGCGTTTCCCTAATCTTAGAACCCAAATAAACAAAAAATCCTAATTCAAAGTTTAATTAAGGGAACTAAGGAATATTTTGGGGTGTGTCCAAACAGGAATGTCTTCAATATCACTGGCTTTTGTGCCAGCATCCCCAAGGCCACGAAATTCCTGGGCGTTTATTTTTCCTTGAGACATGACAAGGATAAGAACACCTTCTTGAGTTTATGGGATCATATTCCTGCTCTGGATAAAAATTGCGGGAGAGTTTGATGTAGTGAATTGTAGGATCAGGGAATGGTTTGGGATGGAAGAATTGGAATTGGAATTAAAGATTATCCAGTGCCACCCCCTGCCATGGGCAGGGACACCTCCCACTGTCCCAGGTGGCTCCAATCCCGTCCCACCTGGCCTTGGACACTCCCAGAGATCCAAGGGCAGCCACAGCTTCTCTGGGAATTCCATCCCGGTCCCTCCCCAACCTCACAGGGAAGAATTCCTTCCCAATATCCCATCTAAATCTCCTCTCCATGTACTGAGGTGTCAGAGAAGCCTAAAATGGGTTTTCTGCCATTCCAAAATGGAATTTTCCGTGATAATCACTGGAGAATCTCCAAGGTCATGAGCAAAACTCAGTGGGTGATTTTCATTCGCTGTCCAAGTGACCTGGCACGAAATGATGGAGTTTTATGGGATGCACTGGGGATCCTTCAGGAAAAATCTTGGTCTGGAGCACCTTCCGAGTAGTTCATTCCTGGAATCCCAGTTTTTGATGGATCAGCCACCGCGAAGCTGAGCCACTACTGTGAAAGGGGGAGGGGGGAAAGGCAATTTTGTTTAGAAACTTGAATTTTAGAGACCGAAAGCCAAGACAGATTAATCCCATTGCACCATGAATAGATACCTGTCAAAATTCCGGGTTTCTCCATTGTTACCGGGAGATTCCACTGCTGCTTCTTTTCCACATTCCACAGCAATGGGAGGAAATGTTGACATCATCCCTAGACCCTCAAAACCCAGAAATTCACTCCTCAGACCCTCAGCTTCCTGCCAGGAGAGGATGGTTTTAAGACAGGTATGGAATGGAACACATAAAAATCAGCCAGATGCCTTCCACTCCGTTCCTTGGAACCCTCGGGAAGAGATTATCCAAGGCAAGAGGTGTGTCAGGGATGCCTTGGAGATAAAAACCCTTTAAATATGACAGCTTTCCCACACCTCTGATTTTCCCGGTACCTCAGACAAGGAAGAGCAGATTTTCCAGCTGGTTTTCCCGCTGGGAAGACATTCCCTGTCACGGGAATGCTTCCATCTCCGCCATGCCTGACACAGCTTGAATTTGTCCCTCCAGAGTGAGGCGACCTGGAATTCCACCCGCTGCCGAGGCGAAGGAGCTCAGACGCTCAAGGAAGTTGATCAGGGTCCCTGTTTTGTTGGGGAAAAGGGAATTCTGAGCGCGTGGAGCCGCTGCCGCTCGCGGCACCGACGGACGGAGCAGCAGGGCTGGTTTGTGACCGCCCCTGTCACACACACGCTTGGCCTTGTCCCCGAGCTGGGACAAGCTGGAGGAATAAAGGAGATTAATGGCAAAGTGGTGCAGTGCCGGCAGTAATCGCCTGCCACGGACGGAAAACCAAACCATTTTCCCATCATTTTTCCCTCATCCGTCTTGGATCCCCACGAGAAGGAGCCGGGATTTGCCCTGTGGCTCTGCGGCAGCCTCGCACAAGCGCTGAGCGTCCCCAGCTCCTGACGGAATTCAGATCCAGAACAGCTTAATAATCCCAATTAGGCTCGAAATGCCATAATTGGTGCTTCAAAACTCCACGCTTAGTGGAGGTTTTCAACTCCTGAGCTGCTCCCAGACCACAGAACCACCCCAGCTTCCCCCAGAAAATGGAACGGGAATGTGTTCCAGCTGCTCTGGGAGCAGAGTTTGAAGATCCCACAATAAATAAGGAGTGAGATGAGAGCACTGAACAATGCTAAAAAGCAAAATATTGATTTTTCTCTTACTGAGGCAGCAGCCTCTGCTCCGTGTGCAAGGAACGAGGCAGAGGAGCTGAGAATAACAATGGAATGTGGTCCCGAAATTAAAGATCCCATCAGGAGCAGCTCCAGCTGGAGCTGGATCTGCATGTGCATCTTTATCTCTTTTCACTCCTTGATTTCTGATCTTATCTCATCGTGCGTTTTCTTCCCAGTAAATAAGATGCAGAGCTGCTCTCTAAATCAGCACCTTCTTAATGCAGCTTTTTGTGGTGACCACAGCATTTGGGAAGCGCTTGAAGGCCTAATGAGCCTCATCAGCAGAATTATTTTAATTAACAGAGAAACAGGAGCAGCCTTTGCATGAGGGATTTTCTCTCTGAGGTGCTTTTCTGTTTTATAAAAATCAGGATTGGAAAAATTGCTCCAAAAACGGAGCAAATTATTTCTCCCATTCCAGGAGGAATAATTGAGATATCAAACCAGTTTTTAGTGACACAATTTTTAATCTTTACCCTATTCAAGGTTTTGGTGTCGGGCAGAAAAAACCCGTTTAAATCCTGGAAAAGAAATTGGAAAGAGGAATTCCTGCTCGGCTTTGGCCTGAGTGGGCAAATCCACCTGGGCAGGTGTGGGGAGCTCATCACCGCTGCCCAAATCCGGTGTGGAGAGTGAGGGGTTAAAAGAGGGAAATTCCAACCTTTTCCCAAAGTGCCTCACACACATCCATGGAGCCTACAACCACAGAAAAGCTGTGATGCCAAAAATCACTTCACACTGAGGTAATTCCGTCCAAGGGCAAGTTCCTGAGCCTCGGGATATCCTGGATTTGGATATCTGCACACCTGGATCCTCTTTGGATCTGTTCTCCTTATCTCGACCGAACATCACTAATAATTCCAATAAATCCTTTAACTTCCCTTCCCAAGCCATCCATCATTCTCCGAGGCATTAAGGAGAAAGTGAACATCGATTAAAGCAGGTGTCCGGTGCCCCGGGTGCCAGTCCAGGCACCAAAAACCCTCCCAGGAGCCGAGCTAATTATGGAAAATCCAGCTAATAAAGGTAAATAACTTCTCCATGAGCGCTTTATGAATATCCAGGGAGAGGCAGATGCGCCGTCTGGTTATTCCATGGATGAGCGGTGGCTGCTGATTGATTACAGAGCTCCAGTCAGGGTTTTATCAGCTCAATAACTCTGTAATCAGTCCCTTATCTCAGTTTTGCCTGATTAAAATTGCTGCACAAGTGGCTGCTCTTTCACGCTCTCCTTCCCCGAGGGAATTTTGATGGACCACAGCAACGGGAGTTGTTTTTAAACGTCCAAGGTTTGCTCTGTGAGCTGCCTCCCTTGTGTTTGAAGGTGTAATGGGGATGTGAGCTCGGCTGGTGATGGGGGAGATGCGCGCTGCTGTCTGTACAAACAGTTCCGAGCATGAGGGGGCGGCTGCTGATGTCTTTCAAATGGGTTTTAATGCCCGTCCCCACTTCCAGCTCAGCTCAGATTTGTTGCAGTTCGGCTCCTGAAACAGCCAAACGGGGCCACACGAGCCGGAGTTTCTGAATTTTGGGGGGGCGTGGGAGCTGGAGTGGGTTGGACGGTCGAGGTGGATGGAGACGAGAGATCTCTGAAGTCAGGTCATGAATTATGCGGTTTATTGCACAGGGCGTGGGTGCAGGGCCCTGCTTGGGGCTGCCAGCCCAGCTCGGAGCAGGCCTGGAAGAGCAGGAGGGAGAGAGTGTGAGAGAGCAGGAGCGTGAGAGCAAGAGTAAGAGAGGGAAGTTCTCGTCACAATACAATAAGTCTTCTGTGCTGAATATTCTAATTTCCACTAACCAATCTAGTACAAGACACAAATCCTATAGCATTTACATACAGCCTATAAGAATCATTACATTACCATACTGCGTTACATTTTAAACCCTAAAAACTGCTCTTTGGACCCCTTCTGCCAAGCCAGTGGGGTCTGCTCTGACCCTTGGACCTGTCTGCAAGCAGAGGGAATTGTTCAATCAGAGGGGATCACCTTCAGCCGGCCATGCCATTGTTTTCCTGCTGTTCAGTAACTGAGGCTTGGTGTCTCAAAGCTTGCCTTCATTTCAATCTCGCTTATAGTTTCCATATTCTCAAAATCTTTTGCCAGGCAATCATATTTAGAAGGCTTTCCTGTTTCATCTTCCCCAACAGGGGGGAAAGGATGGGTTTAAGGGGGGATATGGGGCAGGTGGTTGGGAAAGGCTGCACCTTCCTGGTACCTCAGCAGCGGGGAAGGGCAGAGGGCACCGGGAGTTTGGGATAAAAGGAGGCCGCGCCCTCTGAAACCCCGAGAGAGGAAACCCCGCGGGCTGTGCCCCAGGGGCCTCTCTGCCTTTATTCCAATGAAATGTCGGGAACATTAATCCACGGAGTCAGAGGTTTATGTCCCAAAAGGAGACAGAGGAGTAACTTCATTTGAACAAAGGGAGAGGCCCTGGGGCATTGCCCTGGGGTCTCTGGAGCTGCTGGAGGCCGCAGCCTCCTTTTTATCCCAATCTCCCGGCCGCATTCCCCTCTCTGTTTCTCCACGGGCCGAGGTACTGGAGAGGCACAGACCTCCCAAATCGCCTCGTTCAGACCCTTTTTCTTTGTGTCTCTGTTCTTTTTCTGTGAGTCCACGGGCAGGGGAGGTGCGCTCCGCTGTCTGCACAAACAATTCCGCGGGCGAGGGCATGGCTGGGAACGGCTTTGGGATGGGGCCGGGTGTCTGTCCCCGCTTCCAGCTCAGGTTTGTTCCAGTTCAGCTCCCGAAACAGCCAAACGGGGCCGCACGAGCCGGAGTTTCTGAATTTTGGGGGTAAAAGGATGGGTTTAAGGGGGGATATGGGGCAGGAGGAGAGGGAACGGCCTCAGGCTGGGCCAGGGGAGGCTCAGGTTGGACAATTTAATTAATTTCCCACAGAGCCCAAACCCACAGCCTGATATTCCTGGCTTTCCAGAAATGCTCCTTCACTCCCATCCCGCTGTTCCCAGATAATTCAGGTCTCCCTTCCTCCACGGGTTTTCCTGGCTCCTCAGCCTGAGGTTGGATTGGAAATTTTGGTACGAAACAGAGCAGCTGATTTGGGTTTTTAAAACCAGCAGAGAGTTCACAGCTGTGCCTGGTCTAAGCCAGCCCAACTTTTGGGATTGGGTTTGGGACTCCAGGGATTTTAAGAGATCCTGGTGGTTGCAGAGGTCTTCATTTCAGGGAAAAAAGGGACAACTTGAGTCTACAGCTCCTGGGACTGCTCCAGGGATGTTAAACTGGGGATATTTTTGGTCTGGGCTTTCACAGAGTCAGGAATTTTTAGTGTTGGAGGGGACCTCTGGAAATGTTCCAACCCAAGGCAGGGTTTCCTGGAGTGGGTGCCACAGGAATGTGCCCAGGTGGCTCTGGAATGCCCTCCCTGCCCCTCAGCCCTGACAGATCCGTGCCAGTACCACCCGTGCCCTTCCCTGCTGTGACTTTGTTCTCATCCCATGGAAAATGTGGGATGAGGGAGTGACGGTGACACCAAACTGCTCCTTCTGCCGATTTCCCCGTCCCAGCAGCTCCAAAAGTTTGGGAAAGGCCATTTTCCCTTCCCGGATTGCAGGGTGAGTCCCTCAAGCTCCAGCACTGCTGCCTGAGGTGTTCCCACGTCAGGTGAATCCGTACGGAGCCAGTGTCGGGAGCACAACCCTTCCCAGGAGGATTTGGAATTTCCTTCACTGGAATTCAGTGGGAATGAAGGATTCCAAGCCTTTTTGGGAGTCCTGAGGAGTTGGATACCAACTGGACAAATCCTTTTGGGAGTTATTGGTGAGCTCAGTGGAGTCCTGCTCTTCCAAACCTTCCCACTCTGAAATCCTGTGGAATTTCCCAGGGCAGACAGAGCAGCTCCGGCAGAGGATCCAGAGGAAAATCTCCCCGAGGTGCAAAAGGAAAGATTTTCCCATCACTAACAGAAGAAAAAAGTGGATTTTAGAACCGTGCTGTCCCAAACCTGGGAGATTTTTGAACCCAAGCCTTGCACGACACAGGGTTTTTAATTCTGGTAATTAATTTGCTTATTTGAGGATCTGGATCCCTCCCCACAGGTTGGCTAAAAGACCATTCCCGGGATGGATTATCCAGGGAAGCAGCATTCCCAAAGGTTTTNCGCGTACGGGAGGATTTGGAATTTCCTTCCCTGGAATTCAGTGGGAATGAAGGATTCCAAGCCTTTTTGGGAGTCCTGAGGAGTTGGATACCAACTGGACAAATCCTTTTGGGAGTTATTGGTGAGCTCAGTGGAGTCCTGCTCTTCCAAACCTTCCCACTCTGAAATCCTGTGGAATTTCCCAGGGCAGACAGAGCAGCTCCGGCAGAGGATCCAGAGGAAAATCTCCCCGAGGTGCAAAAGGAAAGATTTTCCCATCACTAACAGAAGAAAAAAGTGGATTTTAGAACCGTGCTGTCCCAAACCTGGGAGATTTTTGAACCCAAGCCTTGCACGACACAGGGTTTTTAATTCTGGTAATTAATTTGCTTATTTGAGGATCTGGATCCCTCCCCACAGGTTGGCTAAAAGACCATTCCCGGGATGGATTATCCAGGGAAGCAGCATTCCCAAAGGTTTTGGTGGTACGGAGCCCCCTCATTTCACATCCTTCCTGATTTATTAATTATTAATTAAGCTGTGACACAAAGCATCTTACCGGAGCTCGCGTCACCTCCTGTTAGCACCGACCTCCCAAACAGGAAAATCTGGGAGTGGGAAAGAGGCAGATCCCAGGATTCCAGGTGTGAGGCATCCCCCCTCTGCCCTCACCATCCGATTTTCCTGCTGATTTCATGGGATGAGCCAGGAATCCCATCAGCGGCCCCAGGCTGCTCCAGGACAGGAGCTGCCCTTCCAGACTCTTCCACATTTTTTCCTCGGCTGATTTTCGCCGAGGGATCAGCCAATATTTTGTTCTCCATCCAAACCTGCTCCTGAAGCAATTCTCGAATTCCTCTTCCATCCTTGCTCGGGGTTTTGCTGTTTCAAGGTCATGAGGATCCGCTCTGCTGCAGTGCTGGTAATTTATTCCCTGCGAGGATTTTTGGAGCAGAGGATTTGAATAAAGTTAAAAATTCCACCCCTTTTTCTCTGACACTTTATTAGAACTGAATCCGCACCGAGCATTCCCGTTTTTTTTTTCCCAATTAAGTGCAGCTCTCCCTCTCTCAGGCAGCTTCAGATTCCTCCAAAGACAGGAACGGAAGGGATCAAACCCCCGGGAAATTCAGGAGCTGTCACATAATTGGGAAAGGGATTAAAAAATCGCCAGATCTGACTCGATTGCTCCACGAGGCTCTTGGAATTTGCTCCTCTGGAAGTTGCTGCTGCTTAAATTGAGAGACAGAAAAGGGAAGCTCAGCTTTGATTCCAAAAAAAAGTGACAAGAAAAGCTTTTCCTGGGAAAAACCCTGGACATGAGAAACGAGGGAAGTCTCTGAATTGACACTCAAGTAAAAACTGGTGGTTTTTTCAGGTTAAAAAAACGTTAAAACGTTAAAATCTGACGAGAAATAAATTTTTGTTCATAATTTAGGAAAGGTTTTATTTTAATTCCAAGACCTAATTTGGAGAGCAGGAACAACATGATAAATAAAAGATATTTTTGCCATGTTTTGCCTGGGCTTGAAGCAGAGAGGGTCTTACAAGGAAAATCATTTTCTTGAGCCCTTCGGAGTTTTTCCTCTTTCAAGTTGTGTGAGAAGATCCGGGGAAAGCCCCAAAATTTGGGTGCCTCTTTCCAGGGAATTCTGTCTTTGTAGGGCAACATTCCCAAAGCCTGGTGGAATCACCGCCTTCCAAAAGTTTTTTTTTTTACTTCCAGTTCTCAAAAAACTTTGATTTTTTGAGCCCTCAGCTGGTGCCAGGCACGGTGTCCCCCCCTCCATATTCCTCCCACATTTTCCATGGATTTTGGATCAGAATTCCACGGCAGGTGGGAAAATCATCAAAGATCAGCCTTCAGAACCCCCAAAACTCCTTCTGGCCTCAGTCCCTGCTCCGGGAGAGCTCCCAAACCTCTTCCTTTCATATTCCCTCGCTCAGAGTTGTTCCCTGTGCCACGTGGGATCTCCTGGAATGGTTTGGGTTGGAAGGGACCCGAAATCCCATCCCATTCCACCCCTGCCACGGGCAGGGACACCTTCCCCTATGCCAGGCTGCTCCAAATCCCTTGAACACTTCCAAAACGGGGCATCCGCAAAAGGCCTGGCATTCCGTGGCATTTCTCTCCACCGGCGTTGGATTCCTCAGCTGTTCCATAAATATTTGTCCTAGGTTACAATGTCAGATGTGCCCAAAAGTTTGTATTCTATCACCATCTCCATGAGCTGTTAAAACCGGTGGGACAGTGTTCCCCATCTCCTTCATGACTCACCCCTGATAAACTCATGGGGATATCTCCTGTTAATGGGCCAGCTGCTGGCACCAGGTGGGGCAGAGTTCTTTATCTCTGCCATGACCCACCCTCCCTCCAGGGGGATCTTCTGTCAATGGGCCATCACCGCATGGCTGATAAAATTGCATCATCCCACTGTGAGATGCCCCGCCCAGAGGGAGGAGCCAAGCATTCCATCCTGGATATAAACTGAGATTTCGAACGCCACAGGCAGCCTTTTTCACCATCAGGGGTCAGGTTTGTACTCTGACTATGTCAGTGCGTTGGTTTTTGTACTATTACATTGATTTTATTTTTCCTATTAAATTGTATTTCTGACTTGAAGTCTCTCAATATTCTCTACAATATTCCTTTGCGGGAACACGGAGTCGCGTGCCAGGAATTCAGCAGAGCCCCGTTAACCCCAGGAAAAGGGGGTGGATTTACCCCACCCGAGGTTTTCTCCCTGGCTGTTCATCCCCGATGATCCGGGGATACAAAAAGATGGGAGAAGGTCGGTGCAGCTTTGTGGATCTCCATCCATCTTTCCCATCTTCCCTGGCTTATCCCAGCATTTGTCAGGAGGAAAAATAAGATTTAACGATCTTCTTCCTCCCATTCATTTGTTCGTTGATGGATTCAGTCCCATGGAAGGCGTGGGATATTTCTCCTGGAAAAATGAAAGGCCTTGGATGCGGCTGAGGAATTTTTGCTCGCTCTGATATTCAATTTATAAACAGCTTTTCTGAATATTTGCGGCAAATTGTTCTTACAACAACATTATTTTACCCTCTCTTGAATTTAAGCGTTGCAGCCACTGGCCAGCCAAGGGAAAAGTGGCTGGATGTAAAAAATGTAGAGATTTCACGGAGGAAAACAAAGCGTTTAAATAACTCCCAAAGAATTTTTATATTGTTCCTCCTAAACCAAACCCCCTCACTTTAATAATAGAGCTCCTTGGAAAAGTGAGTCATGTTCTCAGAATTAAATCCCGCTGCTTTTAATGCTCAGGGCTCCTCAGTAATTTAGTTTTAAAGGCCCCACATGTTGCTGTTTTGGCCAGGAAAATCGACTTAATTTGAAAAAAAAATCCTGTATTAGCGGTTGGGGATGTTCCCAAATGATCCACTGGGCACCCGATCCGGGAATTCCCGGTTTTCCACAAACACAGGGATGACCCCATTGTTGTGACCGTGATGGAGCAGACTCTAAATCTCGGGTTCATGTTTATTTCAGCATTGGGAATTGCCAAATAAATCCTGTAGCCGAGACCTTCATCCCATTTTCATCAGGAAAAAGAAACTTCTAAGGATTACATGAGCCAGGAATTTTGGGATGTTGCTCAGCCACTGGTTTGGAACAAGCCATGGAATTTGATGCCTTAACTGATAACATTTTCCAGGGATTCATGCACCAAGATAAAAACTGAAAATCTTTGTTGGAATTGTGGTTAGGAGGAATATTGGGGTTGGAAGGAATTGTGGCTTTTCCCGATTCCAAGTTTTTATTGGAAAGGGCTGAAACACCAATTAACACACATCGCCTAAAATTTATTTGGAGAATATGAAATCATAAATCCCAGTTTCACATCTGGTTTTTCCTCAGATGGGATGGAAAAATACAATTCCGTGTTCTTACAAATTTGGAATTTCACTGTTGGTTCAATAAACCTGAATTCCCAGGTCTGCGGCGGGTGTGGCAGCAAAGATGGAATTGCTCCTGATGGGATCTGTGGCCGTTCCAAGGGAAAGGGATGAACTTTGAGCTACCCCAGTCCTGATAAGTGTTATCATTTTGGGTGCCTCTTTCCAGGGAATTCTGTCTTTGTAGGGCACTGACAGGTAATGATCCAACATTCCCAAAGTCTGGTGGAACCACCGCCTTCCTACAGGATTTTTTTGCTTCCAGTCCACCAAAACCTTTAATTTTTTGAGATTTTTTTCTCAGATTTTGAGGAAAAAAAAACAATGCCTGAGAGCAAAAATGAAGATTCGAGTTTTAAATATAGAGCAGGGCAAAAGAAAAATGTCATCGACGCCTCCATGTCCTCAAGAAAAACTAATAAAACACAGAAAGAGAAGGAATAATTAGGGATAAACTTCCCAGAAATCTGCATGGCATCTGCATAAAACCGGATCTCTGATCCATATCTTGAGATTCCCTCAGTCAGAGGGAGTGCGGAGGGAATAAAGATGGGCCTGGGGAATTAAAGTTGAGCCCTGGGAGATAAAGATGAGCCCAGGAAGGAGCCCTGAGGGCATCAGAGGGATCTGGTTGTGTGGAATTGGGGTGGATCAGCGAAAATGTGGGAACGTGAGGGATGTAAGGAGGAGCCAAGAGGTGGTGAGGAGCTCGGGATTGGGCTGCTCATGGCTGGATCCTCAGGGAGGTTCTCAGCCAAGGGTTTCCCTGTGAATCATAGAACAGGGAATCCACCAGCAGTGGGGTAAAAATGGAGCTGAAGTTTCCTTGGCCATAAATGACTCTCCTACCTCTCCTTCCCCTTCCTGGAAGAGGGAATAAAGGGAGGAGGGAGTGATGCCTTTTGTTTATGTACTATTGTTAGGTATACTATTGTTAAAGACATTATTAGTAGGTGTTTAGAATATTTATAGTAGTGTCTCAACAAGGTAGAGGCCTTGTCAAGCCTCTAAAGTGGGGGAATGACACCTTAGGTTTTAACTTTCATACTTTTCAAACCCTGCATTGCCCAGTGTGTAACTCTGCAGTCTCTTGTGGCTCGTGAGCTGCTCTCCCAGGCCAGACAGACACAACAAAGCCTCTCTGAGCTCGCTGTCCAAGGACACTCAGACTGTCCCAGGCCCAAAGCTGTGAGCCAGGGCCGCCAGAGAGGTGGGGAAATTGCAGAAAGCTGAAGTTTTAATTGGTGGATTTATGCTGATATGCAAATGGACCAAACCTATAACAGAGTGAGGAACTCGTGACCTGCTGTCCATTTTGGAAGCAGCCTCTGGCTCCCCAGGGTGTGCCTTTGAAGGCCTTCAAATAAATCCCTGCCTTTATTCCCTCACTCCTGGCTGGGCTCTGTTCCTGGGTGGCCACTCAAGGCATCAGGAGCAGCAATGGAAGTGGGGAAGGTTCTAGAGAGCCACTCATGGGGGGAGGGGCTGAGGGAGCTGGGAAGGGGCTCAGCCTGGAGCAAAGGAGGCTCAGGGGGGCCCTGGTGGCTCTGCACAAGTCCCTGACAGGAGGGGGCAGCCGGGGGGGTCGGGCTCTGCTCGCAGGGAACAGGGACAGGAGGAGAGGGAACGGCCTCGGGCTGGGCCAGGGCAGGCTCAGGGTGGCACCAGCAGGAATTTCCCCATGGAAGGGGTGCTCAGGCCTTGGCAGGGGCTGCCCAGGGAGGTTTGGAGTGCCCATCCCTGGGGGTGCCCAAGGAATTCCTGGAGGTGGCACTCAGGGCTCTGGGCTGGGCACAAGGTGGGGATCAGCCAAAAGCTGGATTTGGTGACCTTGGAAGACTTTTCCAACCTCAGTGATTTTATTCCACGATTCCCTGATGAGCAAAGATCCCTGCAGGACTCCTTAGGTCACAAAGCTGAGGAGTTTCCTTCTTGAAGTCTGCCTAAGGAATTAGAACTTTAAAATCAGGATTCAGGGAAGCACTTCAGCGTTCCATGCAGAAAAATCCGCGTGGAAGTGCTTTGCTGGTTCAGGGCTAAATGAATTTGTAATGATTTTATTAACAACGCCTTGGACATAATTCCTGCATTCAATTCTATACACCGGGTTTGATGAATTCAAACAATTACCCAATGCAGCAACAGCATTCATTAAAATTAATGATTACCTGCTCATTAAAATTAATTATTACCTGCTCGGTTTTTATGAATCGGCTGGGCTAGGGGCAGATTGCTCAGCTGGAGCAAATCGGGAATATTGCGGGAGTGGGAGGGAATTAATTTAAACCCCGAGAATCTGAGAGAAGTTTTTAGGAATCTCTGGGCCGGGTGGATCCCAGCTTAAAGTGGGAGCAAAATTGGGATCTGCAATAAGCCGGAAACATAAAAATCAGGTGTTCAAAGCGTCGTGCTGGGGGTTTTTATGGGTTCATCTCCCAGCTCCAGCAAAGCCGGGCTCTAGTGGGAAAAGCCAGGATCCCACTGCAAAACGAAATGGGAATCTCAGGGGTTGTTGTTGTCATTTGTAATTTATGAAGTCGCCGGAAGGGAAATTCAGCGGAAAGGGGATTTGCTCTAAGTCCCACCTCGCCCCCAGGAGATAACCCCTAAACCTAGACCTAAACCTAAACCTAAACCTAGACCTAAACCTAAACCTAAACCTAAACCTAGGCTCACCTTTCTAACCCCTCCTTAATCTGGATATAAAAATAGTTTATAATTTCATCCCCAAAACTTATCCAACTCCGTCCTCCAGCTGCTTCTCCTTCCCTGATACTCCCTCAGGAAGTCAGCTCCAGGATTTTTCCGTTTCCAGCCCTGTTCAAACACCGATAATTCTTGTAGCAGCATTTTTCTTGGTGCTGAATAACTCAATTCCCTCCTGTTTTGGGTTGGGTTTGGTTTCCTTTCCTTTCCCTTCTGGATATATTCATTAATATTGAATTCCCTTTCATTTCCCAACACCCAGTATCCAAATGACCTGAGCATGGATGGATTTTCCACGTGCTTCTCCCAGGGAAGAATTCCAAGCATGCCCAGAGCCTGGACCGATTGGTTCAACAACAGGAATTAGCCCTGATGGAGCTGGCTGGGAATTTGGCCTAATTAACAGAGAAATTATCCTGAGCATCCCATCACCCACCAGACTTTGCTATTGGATGATCCCAGAGCTCCGGGAGAATTTGGACAACGCTCTGAGGGACAGGGTGGGATTGTTGGGGTGTCCTGGGCAGGGGCAGCGTTTGGACTGGATGATCCCTGTGGGTCCTTTCCCATTCGGAATATTCCATGATTCTCTCATCACCTCTGCAGCGGCCAAAACGTCTCGCTCTTGATGGCGGATGACCATGAATGCTGAGGATTCCCGATTATCTGCTGGAATATCCAGCATGGAACTTCACCCCACCCCCANGGCCGGGTGGATCCCAGCTTAAAGTGGGAGCAAAATTGGGATCTGCAATAAGCCGGAAACATAAAAATCAGGTGTTCAAAGCGTCGTGCTGGGGGTTTTTATGGGTTCATCTCCCAGCTCCAGCAAAGCCGGGCTCTAGTGGGAAAAGCCAGGATCCCACTGCAAAACGAAATGGGAATCTCAGGGGTTGTTGTTGTCATTTGTAATTTATGAAGTCCCCGGAAGGGAAATTCAGTGGAAAGGGGATTTGCTCTAAGTCCCACCTCGCCCCCAGGAGATAACCCCTAAACCTAGACNGGGATTGTTGGGGTGTCCTGGGCAGGGGCAGGGTTTGGACTGGATGATCCCTGTGGGTCCTTTCCCATTCGGAATATTCCATGATTCTCTCATCACCTCTGCAGCGGCCAAAACGTCTCGCTCTTGATGGCGGATGACCATGAATGCTGAGGATTCCCGATTATCTGCTGGAATATCCAGCATGGAACTTCACCCCACCCCCAAATCCCATCAGAGTTGGGGTTTGGAGAGTGCGAACTGTGGAATTTAGGGGTGGGAATTGGATGCAGAGTGTGGGAAGGAAAAGTGGGAATGATTTGGATATTGGCACAACCAGGGGATGTGAGGGATTGAGGAACCTCTGAAAGAAATATGAGGAAGGAAAAGCAGGAATACTTTGGATACTGGCATGAAATAGACACAACCGAAGTATGTGAAGAGCTGAGGAAC
>WEIT01021284.1:0-37999 GCA_013389985.1 Dryoscopus gambensis
TTGTTTGTTTGCTTGCGTTGTTTAATGTTAGAAGCCTGGTGAAATTGAAAACATTCCCCATCTATTGGTGAATCATCAGATACAGACTATTCTGCCTCTGACATGACCAGTTGCCACCACCTAAAATAAATTTAGCAGTTATATAGCTTCCAGTTGGATGGCGCTTTGTCACCCCAAAAAGGGTTTTGATCCCCTTCAAGAGGGGATCTTCCTTTAAGGTACTTCTAAGTCATTGCTTAGATGGCAAAATATGTTGCTGTGTAGAGAGACCTCGGTTGCTGCTGAAAGTCCAAGTGATTTTTGTGTTTCAGAAAGATCAAGGTTTGGCAATGCCTATTCACATCTTTGGGGACTGGGGACACCAGATGCGCAAGTGGATTAGGAAATTCCACCTTTGACACAGAGGAATCTCATAGCTGGACCTTGTAACTGTTGTCCTTACCATCTAAATGAAATACTACAAGCTGCCAACTACCAAAGATGGCCATCAATTGTCGTTTCTATTAATATGTGATTTGTACAGACAGAAGTCATTATAATGATTCAAAGCTGTAATCGTCGTGATAATGGAGCCTAATTGCAAGGCTTCTTAAAAACTTTAACACAAAAATCTATGCTAATAACATTTGAAAGCTGGCAGCAATTTATTATTCCTCTTTTGATCCAACTTGTTTTTTGCAGGGGGTAAAAAAGGTGCTTGAATTATGTACTTGAAAAATAATCTTGGTATTATAGATTCAGGTAGACAATAGGGACAGTAACTTTATTACTTTTCCCCTTTAGTAAATAAAGACCACATACAATCTAATAGATGAACATGGTTTTATTAAAAATAGGTAATCAAGCTTTTGGAAGAATTTAATTAAATTCATTTTGCCTTTTTTTTTTCCTTAAGGCTACTAAAATATAAAGTGGAAAAAACCTGCAAATATTCTAAATTTTAATGATCTGCTTTCAGTGCTGATCTCAGTTCTTGGAATGCTCTGAAGATGTGTATCCTGCACATCTATTTCAGCACAAGAAATATGTCTCATGGAGAGGTAGTCTACAATTACATTTCCTCTCTGGGCAAAAGCTCCAAAGTAAGGGTGACATTTCACATTAGCCCATCACTGGCCCTGCAAGTATTCATCTGGATAATGGGAGCACTCTGCCACATCAAGTGTGCTTTCTTAGCAAACTTTCATTTTTTATAGTTTGCTTTCTATGCATGCATTAGGACAGGAAAAGTCCCCAGCAGTGCCTTCTCCAGCCCATGAAGGCAATCTTTTGTATTATGAGACAGTAAGTCTGTTTGAGCTGAAGAACCAGTGCTTTTAGCACCCCTTTTGTATTAGCTAGACAGCACTCTGAAACTGCTTCTGGTTTCCTTGCAAATATCACTTAACACTTTTCTTGAATAGCACCAAGATTTTGGCTCTGCTTGTTATGTATGATGCCATGAGCTGCTGGCTGTCATTTAGTGAAGCACTTATGCCTTGAATAGCACATGAATTTCTAGGTAATTCACACCCATGATGATTTCTCTCTTTCTCTCCCTCCTCTGCCTTTTTTTTTTCTTTTTCCTCTTTTTTTTAAATTGATATTGCTACCACAGGCCTTCTCTGAGGGCATGTGCAACCTTTGGAAAAAGCGGTTCTTCCCCACATTTGTCAGCTGTGCCTTAGGCTTTGATCTGTACATTTGTTCTCTTTCTTGCAGCTTTTTCGGGTGTGTTCAGATCTCCCTGAGTTTTAGTTTTAGCTCCCTGTTTGCTGCAACCCAAAGAGTGTAAGCAGGTAAATATTTTCCTACCTCATAAAAATGATCTCTTGATCATTCGTTTACTTGAGATTTGCATCTCTAGTAAACAGCTGACTTCAACTCTGCCAGGTAAGCTGATACACACAGTTCCTTGGTTTCTGCAAGGTTTCACAAACACTATTAAGAATTTCTCAAGTTTTTTACAGGTATTGCCAGTAACACTGATCCAAATTACATTGCTATGTATTTGATGGAAATAGCATTTTAAAAAACAGAGGCAATTGTCTGCAGCAGGCTGTAGCCTCTCTGCTGGGCTTAACAAGCAAAGTTATGTTTGTCTGGGGGACTTTTACAGAAAACGTAATTGACGAAGACAGCTTGGTTATGAGAAGCTTGGTGTATACATCAGTTTAAAAGCTTGTCACCTACTTGATGCATTAATTCAAGTCCTGTGTGCAAGCCAAAGTTCCTATTCTAGGCAGAGCATATGGTCTGTCACTTAGCACATGACATGTTTTTAGATCACGCTGAGTGCGAGGGTGCTGGCCCTGAATGCGAATGCACAGGCTGGCCCTGCAAAACCTGGCACCAATTTATTGCCCATTCAAATGGTTCTATTGTATTATTGGGCCCCTTTATGGCTTAAATATGAGGAAAGATGTTAAGGGTTTAGCCCACAGTTCTCCTTTACTATCCTTTAAATGTTCCCTGTGAGGAATGGCTTCCATTCATCCACCAGCTGAAATCATATTCATAGGAGCGTAAATGTATACAGTTGTATTTCTCTGTAATAGTCATGTTGACAAGTCTCATAACTTCATAGACAATTCACTTGCCTTACTGCTACTGAACTTGATTTTATAAAGATTAATTCATCTGGGTTAACTAGACTTTAGCCAGATAAACTGAAATAAAAAGCCAAACTGCAATCAAGCCGTAGGGAAAGAGCTATTCATCTAAACTTTTGATCAGCAGCTGTGAGTAGCAGCAGAGAAGTAGAATTTGGGACCAAGGTCATACATGTAGGAATGATTTACTCTTCAGTACATCAGAATAAGGTCCAAAGTCCACTGTTACGCAAAAAAATAAAAATAGTTATAGGTGGATACTTGTTCTCTGAAATTTGATGCAGTTGCCAAAGTATAGGTACATTAGATTAAATGCCTTTGTATAAAACTAGGTAGGCTACAGACCTAATGGGAAAAAATAAAATCTGTGAATATCTGCAGTCACGCATGTCCTGGAGCAATCGGTATGCATGTTTTACTATTGTTCACTTTATTTTTTTTTTCCCAGTGTTTGTCACCACTCACGTGGGAAGCAAAAAAGGTACTTTGTGACTTGGGTGAAAAATTGCACACCAGCCTGCTGAATGGTAAATCTTGGGATAAGAAGTTGTGAAAAACACACAGGATATGTTTCATCCAGCTGTGGGATCAAGCGTGTTCACAAACTGCTTGAAAGGGCAAGCTGTGGGCAGCACTGATGGAGCTTTTCTACAGCAATGTTTCCTGCCCTAATTTTTCTGACTACTTTTGGGCCTCAAAGGAAGCAGTCAAGTATGAGGTAGAGAAGGATTCAGTGTGATGAGTGTTAATCATTTCGATGGCTGATAAACAACTTACTGGCACCTGAATTTAGGTATCTGTACTGTTAACATTTCCATACTTCTCCTCTGTTTTTGTTCCTCACAGCATGTAAGGGAGAGGAAGCATTCTTCCAAATATGAGCACAGAACACATGACAACTGAGAAATGTGGGACCTTAACATAAGGAAAGATGAAGGTCCATCGTTGCTTTTGTATCTCTGACACAGGCCACAGCAAGGTTATACAATGGTGTTTAAAAAGGGCTTTGCAGGAAGGCATAGAATCATCCCTGAAAAATTTGGACCTAGGCCTGGATTGAGGCACAAAATGAAAGTATTAGTTGCTCTTTCACGTGTATTTACAGCAGGAAGGCTTGTGTGAGTCTTGGAAAACAGGGATTTGTGTGTTGGGGGAGGTGAGCAGGGTGTGATGAGCATATCTCCAGTTTTATGAGGAATGTATCTCATTTCTTCAGTTTCCTGATAACAAAATTAGCAGCCTTGTTAGCTGTATCATTTACAGTGAGCAGTTCAACATATGTTCTGATTCATGTTCACTTTGCTCAAGGTTTTCTCTTGTCTCTATTTCAAACAAAGTACCAAATCAGCCTGAGGTTAGTAGGTGTTAGCTTTGCAGGCTGTTGCACTGAAAGCCTTGCACTTGAAATTCTCCTGGAACCTCTGGGAGACAAGCACATTTCTGAATTCAGAAGAGGAGGTGAATGCAGAAATGAGGGAGTGGACTGAGCAATCAAAGGAAAGCTAAACAGTCTTTTTCTAGCTCTTAAAATAAGAACCACTCTGCCTGGCTTGGACTCCACCTGCTTATTTTAAGTCATTGAGTTTGCTGTTGACATTAGAAGAGATAGATTTAGCTTGGCACAATGCACTGCAGAAAATAGCTTTCCTGTCTCACTAATTCTGTGCTTGCATGGGACGCTGAGAAGGTGACTTGTACTGTCAACAACTCTACTCAGCTGCAGCTTAAAAAAAATATAAAACTTTCCCGTATTTAAATATACATGTTAATCACTGATTTCTGTCAGTGTTCATTTCATTATCACCTGAGCCAGACACACTTATGAAGGCCAGACTTCGTAATTTATCTCAGGAAACAAATTGTGCTCAAGGGACAAGGAAATGTGGGACATGCTCATTGTGTCCTAACTTACAGTGTCAGATGGCACCTGTAAGGGTGCAGAGTGTAAGCACTGGGAATGGGATTTGAGGGTTTGTGCATCTTTGCTGTTTTAGAGGATTTGCTGCATATGAATTTCATTCTGTATTAGTTGGAGACTGTTCTGAAGGGTTTGAATGGTGGATGGAAGCTATCCCAAGCTCCACAGGCACCTCTCTGAGGAGCTGAACGTATTCACTAACAAAAGGAGTAGGAATTATAGGATGGAAAGAGGAGGCAACCTTGTAGAAATAGAAGCGTAAGGCTTAGGTTTAATTTAGGCCTAGTTAATTATAGTCATAGTAAACACTATCTTGTATTGCTCATGATTGTGGGAGTTTCTTTGAGCAGGGAGAAGAGGAAGTTTTTTGAATCTTTGGCAGCTAATTTATCTAGACATTATTATAAGCTTAGAATAAATAAGAAGAAATACTCTCAGAGAAACTGGTCTGCCTTCACAGTGGTGCAGCTTCACCAATTACAATAAGCTTTGTGAGAGAGAAATCAATTTAAAATTAAAGTACTTATATTTATAAAGTCCTCTTTGATCAAGTCCTCTGCATTGAATGATTCTTACAATGTCTAAACTATAACAAAAAAAATTCCCTGTTGAAAACATTATTACAGGGCTGTTGCAATAATTTGCTCAAGGCTGCAGATCAGAGGAATCAAGAAACAATATTCAGTTCACTTTTTTGAAGTGTTCAGACTGCAATTGTGTCTAACATGCTTGACTGATACTGCTGGAGTAGGGGAAAAATAAGTGTAAGAAGAAAACCATTGTGAGAAAATCAGTGAGCTGCTTCCATTATTGTATCCTTATACAAAAATACAAATATAAAGTAACCATTACTTTCAGGATGCTATATTGGATTAAAACCGGAGTAAAGCAAAATGGAAGTTCAACAGTCTGTTGGCAAAGACTGAGCAAACAGTGAACTATTGCTCCTTGCATCTTTTAAAAGGAAAAAACCCAGCTGTGCCAGTGGTATCTTTGTTTATAGAGCCGTGTGTAGGTACTATTGATTCTACATCAGCACAGCTGCTGAAGAACTGCAGTTTCCATTCTGCAGACTGGGTTTGACAATATTTCAAGACTTGCTTTTAACCTAGATGGGATAAAAATCTTTCCATAGGATGGAAAGCCTGCTGCTTCAAGCTAGCTTGATATAATTCCCTACTGCCATGAGCTTTAGTAGCAGGATCATTTGAGAGTTTTAATGCATCAGATGCTGCACCACTATCCACCTTTAGGGGTTGAGATCTTCAGACCAGTATTATCTCCCATCCTAGGACTTGCTGGTTCAGTCAGGGAGATAAGTCTGGTGCCAGACAGGAAATTTCCTTCCCAGTGGGGACAGTCTATGGAATGAGATAAGGGTTGCTTTAGCATTTCTAGCAGAGGTAGATTGATCTTGGGTAACTGGGAGATAAAATGGCAAATGAAATTCAGTCTAGATGGGGGCCCTTGAAGGCAAAAATATCTTGAATAAAATGATGGGTTTTGAACAGGCTGCTACTGCTCAAGAACAAGATACTGGTTTTGTCCTTTATGACAGTGTTGACTTTACTATCTTACTTCAGTCAAGAAAAGTGAATTGAGGCTTGGAATGACCAGGAAAGGAAAAGAGATCATTATTAGGCCACTGTGTAAGTCTGGTTCAGCTGTATCTTGAATACTACATGGAGTTTTGAATCTTCCATCTCAAGCTGCACATTGTAGAGTCATAGAAGTGTCAAATGTGGTCAGAAGGCTGAAAAAAGGCTTCCATGGGGTGAAAAATGAGGTGGGAAGGGGTTGTAGAGGCAGGTGTGATGCAATAAAAGGTTCAAGGAGTTGTGAGGGGATCAAAGGGGCTAAATAACGAATAATTGTTTGGTTGTCCCCATATAAGAAACAATGGGAGTCATTTAATGGATGGTTGGTGCCTCATAAAATATGTGATTGGATTGTGGAACTCCTTGCCACAGGATTTTAGAGTGATAAAAAGGTAAAAAAAAAACACAACTGAAAAAGCAGACATGCATCTGACTGGACAGTGCAAGGGGAGAAAATTTAAAAAAAGGACTTACTTAAGGGATAATGAACTATGACTGCTGGACCCAGAAGGTTATTCTGGGGTGAGTTACTAGGTGTTTGCACTGTCCTCATACGGTCACTACTGGTCATGCTGAGCTAATTGAATATTTACTATTTAAGCAGTACACTCTTATGAAAAAACCTATATTTTAAATGGATAAATAAACTCAGAAGGCTTTTTATACAGCTTCACTTATGTTTCTTTGTTTTCAACAGTATTAACAGCTGTGGTCTGTAATCTGGAATATACTGATAATAAGAGCAACAGTGGAAGCAACTGATATTCCTCGACCTGTTGGTTCACTGAAGAATTAAAGTAGATGCCATAAAAACGCAGAGTAAAAAGGTCAGCAGCAGCATTATAGAAACATTATACAGGGTTTTGTAATAATTTGCTCAAGACTGCAGATCAGAGAAATCAAGAAACAATATTCAGTCCCCTTTTTTGAAGTGCAATTGTCTCTAACATGCTTTACTGACACTGCTGGAGTAGGGGAAAAATGAGTGTGAGAAGAAAACAATTGTGAGAAAATCAGTGATAATTCATTATTTGGTGATTATTATTATTTCATTTCTTTGGTGCACGAGTTTTGATGCTTTGTTTTGTTCTGAACACAAGGGGTTTGGGGCTTGTGCAAGGACTTAGTCAACAAGGACATCTCTGGTCTTCATGCCAGAGAGAGGCAGCAACTTCCTTCTGTTGGAGTTACTGGACTATCCACTAATTGGGAAGACTCACCTTTGTCATAGAGGGCGCAGTTATGGAATTTCTGTCAAAGGATGCTTATCCCAACCTTAGCTCCACGGGGAAGAATGTTCATTTGCCACTGCTGTGGGGCACAGAAGTCAAAGAGAAATACCTTCGAATATATCCCTTAAGAAAACAGTGTTAATATAAAATGGAAGTGGAGACTACAAGATGGATTTCTCTGGGAGTTAGGACTGATTTATTTAATGCATTAAGGATAAATATGCAAGTGTTTCTTTGAGTAAATGGTTAGATTATCTTTCTCTTTGTTCCCAGAGTGTGTGTGCTCTCTAAAAATTATCTGCTTAATAAATTAAACAGCAGCAATGTTCATAGTAGAAAAAGTGAAATTAAGCTGGCTATTAAACTGCCACAGAAAGGGAATTATTTCTCTGTAAACTAAACACATTTAAATAGAGCTACATAAAAGGGAAAGGAATTTTTTCTTTCTCCAAAAAGTCATTTTCTTTGACGTTATAGTGTTTCTATTATTATTTTTTTGGATAAAACAACTCTGTTTGCAAGTGTTTTGCCACCAAGTGATATGGACTCTTTTTTCCCTGAGTAGTAACTTGACTGAGAATGGATTTCCAGAATGGCAATGCATTCTCAATTCATTCTGGTGCAATATGGTAACTAAATTCTTGCTGAACAATACAAACCCCACAAAATGTGAGGAGCGGCTGAGGGCACTTGGTCTGCTCAGCCTGGAGAAGAGGAGACTCAGGGGACACCTCACTGCAGTTACAACTTCCTCGTGAAGGGCAGAGGAGGGGCAGGCACTGACCTCTTCTCTCTGGTGACCAGTGACAGGACCTGAGGGAATGGCCTGGAGTTGTGTCAGGGGAGGTTTGGGTTGGATATCAGGAAAAGGTTCTTCACCCAAGGGATGGTTGAACACTGGCACAGGCTCCCCAGGGCAGTGTCACAGCACCAAGCCTGACAATGTCCAAAAAGTTTTTGGACAATGCTCTCAGGCACATGGTGTGACTCTTGAGAATGATTCTGTGCAGGGCCTGGAGTTGGCCTCAATGATCCTTGTGGGTCCCTTACAACTCAGGATATTCTGTGACTCTACAGCGTTTAAAGGTTTCATTCCTTGTAGGTTTGAAACAAGGCTTTGTAAGGAAAAATCTTCTTTGCATAATCCTAAAACTTAATTTTATCTTGGATACTTTTGAGTTTATTTTAGAAGCAAAGTGATCTGCTGAGACAAAATGAACATGTGTGTGTATTTTGGAACTATATTTCAGCAGACCAACCTATATTTATTAATTCTGTTGCTAAATGGATAAAACATCCCTTTTTTCCTAGTTCCGATATTATTGTTGCCACAGAATATGGGTTCGGTTATCAGAACAACTAAACAGGCCTAAATGTTTTATATTTTCTCAAAAATTTTATTAGCCAAGAGTTAGATCCAAAACCTTTGGGAATAATTTCAAGTTTGTTTCTTTCTTGGAAAGTCCTAAGAGTGTGCAAAGCATTTGATATGAGGAAAATGTTAAAAAACCACATTTTTACACATTTTTTGGTGAAGGTGTGTGATGTCTTCCTGAAACTCTTTGATTTTTAATGCCATAGTTTTTACCACTGCTTTTAATGCAAAGCAAGCTACATTTTTGATAGGCAATGCACAGTTGGTAACAAAATTCTATTCAGTATTACAAGAATCCCTCTGAATTGCAAAGGTTTCAGATGGATTTTGGTAGTTTTTTTTAATGATTGAATTATGTTGAGGAGCATTTCACCATGGCAGAGAAGATGAATGAACAATTTTTTTCTCATAATTTGTGTATGGCCTAAAGCAAGTCCAGCTCAGACTGACTCCTCAAGGCCCAGATGTTGGTGGGAGCTGTGGAAATTCACTCTCCCTACCATCACTTGACATTGTTGGGGCAACGATTGGAGTCCACAATCTCAAGGGTTTTTTCCACCCTAAATGATTCTATGATTCTGTGTCAGCAAAATCTTGGTTTGCAATTTTCACAATGTTATTTCTCTTCAGTTTAACAAGATTTCCATGGACTATTTGGGCACCCTAGGTTGTGAATGCAGCAATCTTTTCTCTTTTGGCAGTCACAGTAGAAAGCAGTTACACTTTTGTAGCTTTCAGTTTCCATTTTGGACAGCATGTGGTGTACAGGCTGTCAAACATTCTGATCATGGGGATGTCTTGTCGACCTCTTGATTATGGCCTCTTATTTGTTGAAGTTCAATTATCACACTGGCAACATCAAAGATGTGGCAAATACATACAGATGTCCTGCTGTGCACATCATCCAGATATGTTGTTTCATAATAATTGTTAAGAAAGATAGTATTTATAAAACATAATCCAGAAAGGAAAAAACCCACCCTTTTAAAGGTCTTTGTATCAAAGTACTGTAAACTTCTGATCAGAATAAATGCAAGGATAAATAAATAAATATGGCAGGTGGTCAAGTGAAAATAAGTTTATGGGTGTATACCATAATTCAATTAAAGGATGATTCTTTGGTTGTAGAAGTCTACTTGATTTTATTTTACAGGGAAATGCAGAAACCAGTTTTGTAGCTGTGGCGTTTCTCTCTTCCAGGAACATACAAGAAACCTTTAGCATGATTGTGAAAGAGATGACAGTTCTGCTTCTTCTATGATATTGGGAGTTGACTTACAGGTACAGCAACCTGACAATGACAAATTTTCAGCGTGAAATATTTAAATCGGAGCTTTATCCAAAGTTTAACAGTAGCATTGAAGCTGCGCTTTTTAATGGTGACAACCTAGACAAGTATAAAAAGACACAGATGGAAAGTGTTTCCAATCTGCTGCTCCATCAAACACCACCTCATGAAAAAGAAGCGGGGGGAAGGAGAGGAATGTTGGTTGAGTGGAGGAAGGAGGGAGTAAAGAGAGATAGAGAGTCCTCAGTCATTCAAGTGGCATCTCTCATTTCTCTTGGTTCCAGCAGCTACTTCTCTACACTGAGGGATAGACCTAAGAAACAGAAGGTTATTTCTTTTACCATAATAAAACCCTGGAGAAAAAGCTCTGATTGTGAACAGTAGTCTATGCTTTTATATACACACCATAAAATTTAAAGTAAGTGTTAGTGAGGAGCAGTCTTTTATTTTTTGCTGACAGAAGATATACATGCATCCCATTTCAAGGATCATAAAATAATTAATTGTTCTGTCCCTTTTGTGGTCCTTTTTATAATAACATCAGATGGATTGGGAATGTAATTCCTGACTTGTGGATAAACCAGCTATGGAGATAGCAAAAAGCACCTGAGAATTAAGAATAGAATAAGCTTCTTTTCACTGGTGAAAATGGTGATTTAATTGTCATCAGTAATTTTTACCTGCAACTTCTGATGGCAGTGTGCTGTGTTGACGCACGATAAGGTGCATGATGTAATGAAAAGATGTTAGACCATAAACTTCTTACTCTGGACTGCTCCTAAAGATCTGGCTTCTAAAGCTGCATGTGAATAAATGAAAAATAAAACATGTTATTGATAATTGGGTTCAAAACCACTGGGACAAATGAAATGAAATGAAGGAAAGAATTGGTGCAGAATTGAGCCTGGAATGAGCTGATGAAAATTACTGATTTTTATCCAAACTCTATGCCAAGTTCTAAGGAAGGAAGGATGGTTCTTCGCTGTGTGAAAGCTATTAGAAAATAAATGGGTGAAGAACAGATTTTTAAGTGGTAAGAAAATGGAATGGGAAAAATAGAACTGGAAACTATAGTGATGTTTTTCTTGGCACTGTTTCAGAGTGATATTTTTTTTTTTTTTAAATCTTTCTTTTGGAACAGTATCACACTGTGGGCCAGTATTCAGTTTGCAGCTTGTGTGATATGACATTCTTTTTAGTATTGTGTTCAAGCTATTCCTCTATCAAAATCACTTAGAATTCTGAACCAGTGGTGCAAGTGGTTGCAAAGATCTTGGTGACCTGCACAGAGCCTCCTTGTTTTGATATCCAGGTTAGTAATGGAAGTTTTGAACAGGCATAAACCTCAAACACACTCCTAGGCTGAAATAACCCCTTGATTTAACATAAAATTGTTGATACTAAGATTTGCACTGACAACTCTGTCATCACACACTTGTGTTTGGTGGGGTCCTGGGCAGAGACAGCATCCATTGCCTCTAAAGAGTTTGCAACAGGCTTTGTAAATCGTTAATTTTATATTTATAAAGTTTACAGAGTGCTCATACCTCTTCTGCAAAATAGCTGTTGATCCCTAAGTGAGAAAAGGTTGAAAAGTCATTGGTTATATTTATTTTACGTTAGGTAATGTGATTTCTGCTGTCTTTAAAAATGCAGTATATTTAGGGAATGGTGCAACTATTTCCTGTACCCCTGTCAGATCATAAAATGTATTGATATGGATTGTTCTTGACAAATCCATCTTTTTATATAATTTTGTATGATGTTTTAAATGGCTAAAACACCACTTCCTCAACAGTCTAAGTATCTTCATAGCTTCAGTCTTCTAATCTCTAACTTCAGTAAATCATATTTGGTGGGGTTTTTTTTAATATTGTATGCATAAAAGACTTGCACCAGTCTTCAATTATAAGACCAGTTGTTCTCCAGGTACTCAGCCCCCTGAGCTGAAAGACAGGGTTGAGGAGCAGAATGAAGTCCCCATAATCCAAGAGGAAATGATCAGGGACCTGCTACACTACTTAGACACGCAAGACATGCAAGTCTATGGGGCTGGATGGGATCCACGCAGGGTTTCTGAGGGATTTGGCAGGAGACCTCACCAAGCCACTTCCAATCATTTACCAGCAGGCCTGGCTAACAAGGGAGGCCCAGGGGGCTGGAGGGCAGCACATGTCACACCCTTTTACAGGAAGGGTCAGAAGGAGGATCTGAGGAACTACAGGTCAGTCTGAACCTGGTGCCAGGCAAGGTCGTGGATCAGATCATCTTTAGTGCCATCCCACAGCCCATGCAGGACAGCCGTGGGGATCACACCCAGCCTTCATGAGTTCATAATATGCAAGTCCCGCTTGATCAGCCTGCTCTCCTATGACAAGGCAACCCTCTCAGTGGATGAAGGAAAGGCTGTGGATGTTGTCTACCTGTAGCAGACTGCAGTAAAGCCTTTGACACAGTTTCCCACAGCATTCTCCTGGAGAAACTGGCTTCACACATCTTGGGATGGGTGTACTGTTGGATTGGTAGCAAACTACATGGATGGCTGGGCCCAGGGAAGGTTGGAGAATGGAGTTAAATCCACCTGGTGGCAAGTCATGAGTGGTGTTCGCCAGGGCTCAGTTCTGGTGTCAGTCCTGTTTACTATCTTCATCAACAACCTGGACAAGAGGATCGAGGGCACCCTCAGCCAGTTTGCAGATGACACTAAGTAGGGCTGGGGTGTTGATTTGCTGGAGGGCAGGAAGGCTTTGCAGAGGGATCTGGGCAGGTTGGATTGATGGGTTAAGGCCAGTTGTATGAGGTTCAACAAGGCCAAGCACTGGGTCCTGCACTGGAAAAAAGGAGACCTTATCCTGTGGAGTAGAAGTGCCAGATCTTTACAAGATCCACAAATGTGTGATTAGGGACAGGATATAGTGGAGGGCTTGGCAGTGTCATGTTAATGGTCAGTGATATTAAAGATCTATTCCAACCTAAATGATTCCATGATTCAACTGATATGTTTCTACTGTGCCTAGCTGGAGAGGTTTTATAGAGAAAGGACTTTTCTTCCTTATTTTATGAAAGGTGGGATACATTCACTTCCCACTCAGCAGCACTTGCAGTCCTCTCGTGGCAGCCTGCCACTGCTTTTTATTTGCAGCACGCTTCTGGTGTCATTACCTCTCAATATCTGTCTGCTGCTAACATTAGGGATTCTCCCAAGACGTGTCATCTCTATGACTGCAAGTCGATATTCATTTACTTCCTTCAAGGTCCACAGCTCTGCCCCATACAACACCAGGGAGAGCCTCGTGGAACCAGCTGAGCGGGAACATGGGCTCGCATTTGGAGAATTCCAAAGTCCTAAAGACAGTGAGTGGTAATTTACCCAACTGATTATCCACTGCTTTAAAACCCAATCAGCTGTGCACAATGAGATCCTTTTGGTCATGCACCATGAATCTAATCAAATCATACTGGAAAAACAGCATGGCAGGATGAGGGCTTTTCCCTCCATGTGCGTCCTTTTATAGCTCACTCAGGATAAGGAGAGTAGTTGAAATAAGAGTAGGGAAATGATAAATCCTACCATCTTTTTTTTTTTCCTTTTGTTTTTTTAATCTGCTTTTTTTCCCTCCAGAGCAACTTCTTAAGACCCCAGGGGACAGTGACAAGCAGGAATAAATAGGAAAAAGTGTTTCCGGAGCTAAGAAACAGAAGACCATGAAGGCCCAGCTGAACAATTAATTCACTCTGTTGGCAGCTTCAATTAGGAATCATTGTTAGGAATTTTCAGAGTCCTTGAAAGATATGGTTAATGGGCTACTGGCTGAAATTTGTTTTCTTTTTGGCTGTAGAAAACCCTAGGCTCTCAGTAGACTCTCTCACCTTGGTGAGCTTGATAGGACTGCTGATAAAAACCATCAGTTGGCTTTCAGATGCACCAAGATAGACCTGCCCATCATTCATAGAGATGTAGTGCAGCTGCTTCCCAGGGACTGTAGCCAAAAGGCCTGTATCTGCTGAATAAATAGTGCTGAGCAGTCTAAATTTGAAGATATGACTTTTATGTGGGTGCTGACAGAAGGGTGTTCTAGTTTGAAAGCAAACTAGTGAGAGACTTTGAATCAGAAATACAATTTAATAGGAAAAATAAAATAAATGTAGTAGTACAAAAAAAACAACCCACTGACAGAGTCAGGGTACAAACCTGACCCCCTGACAGTCAGGGGGTTTGGCAGAAGTTCAATCAAATGGTGGCTGCAGTTCTCCTGGAGTGATGGTTCCGTTGAAGCAGTGATTCTGTAGAGAAAGGTCTGGTCTTCCTCTGAAAGTCCAGTGAAAAAGGGCTGCCTGTGGTGTGCCAAACCTCAGCTTATATTCAGGATGGAATGCTTGGTTCCTCCCTCTGGGCGGAGTATCTCACAATGGGATGTAATCTTATCAGCCATGCGGTGATGGCCCATTAACAGAAGATGTCCCCCTGGAGGGAGGATGGGTCAGAGGAGAGATAAGAACTCTGCTGCACCTGGTGTCAACAGCTGGCCCATTAACAGAAGATAGCCCCAGGAGCTTATCAGGGATGAGTCATGGAGGGGATGGGGCAACCCTGTCCCACCGGCTCCAACAGCTTATGAAGATGGTAAACAGAATACATACTTTTGGATACATTTTACACTGTAACCTAGGACAAAGGGGTAGATGTCTCTTGAATTTTCCGTATCTTTTAATAGCCCATTGTATATTCAAAGTGCTTGTGCAGTTGATTTAAACCATGCTACCCAAGAGGCACATGCTAAGGAACAGAAACTTTAGGTTTGTGATTTCCATCAATAGGTAACTGATTTCCATCTCTTTGTTATTGTACATCTTTATTTATTATAAGGTAGCAGTTCATGTTTGTGTAGCATTGCATTTAAATTGGCAGGGGGGTGTTAAAGACAGGACCTTTTCACAAGGATCAGGAGGTGCAGAGGTTTCTTATCACTGGGGATTCATGGCTGGATTTCTCATCACTGGGGATATATTGGAAAGGTAGAGGAAGTTAACAGTTCATAGCAGAAATTCCAACATTCAGCATAGAGATGCCATTTATAAAACCCTCTCATTTGCTCTGTGTCCTCATCCTCATTTTTCAAATTCTCATCTGTTGATACTTTAAAGGCACTGAGGTTGACTGAAACTCACTGTGCTTCCTGGAAGGACCTTATGTGTGTAAAGCATTAATGTTATCCTGTTCTGCGATTATCTTTTTTTCAAAAGAGTATTTGAGCCCTAGGGTGGGATTGAATACTGGTCCCTTAAGGAATTAGTGAAGGACTATTTTGACATCAGTGCTGGAGTATGGGTTGGTTTTAGCCACCCGAATGAATTTCAAGCTTTCTGTTCTAGGCAGTGAAAATCCGGTTTGGCCTTGTGCTAGAACTGAATTGATTTATTATTCTGAGGTCTGCATCCACCTGCAAGCAATTCTTACAAATGAAGATGAGATTTAAATACTTCGGATTATTCCTATAGGTTTCTGCTTAAGCAGAAAAACGTGCATTTTGTTGTTGACCTGCTGGGCTGCAAGACTCCACTCTTGACAATAAAATGGAATCTGGGAGTGGGTCTGAAGGCTGTTAGTAACATGTGAAGCTCCAAATCTTAAATGGGTGTTTTCATCATCAACTTTAGTGAAACCTTTCTTCTTTCAGCTTCTGCTTGCAGCAGTTAAGCCTGCACACCTACATCCTGATCCAAGTGGGAAGATGGTTGTGATTCTGTAACTGCCTGTCTGGTAAGAATAATTAGGTCATTACCCATGACTGGCAGTGCTAAAAGAACAGCTGGAATTTGTACTGATTGTGAATTTTTGTTGATTGTTGAGTGGCTGATGGTGAGATATTCCATCCAAGGTGTTTATCTGTAGCATTGCATGTGTAGTGGGTTTATGAGCCCAATAATGTTCTTCTGTAATGTGTATGCATTTTAGGGCTTTTGATTATTTTCATAGTGTCATAAACCAAAAATGTTTGTGATACAAACCACTGTTTTCAGTAAAGGGTTGAAAGAATTGGTGCTCTTTACAAATTGATGCCTGTTAGCAGCAATAACCTTAACAGAGGCACTTGCAGGGTTTTGGGACATTTCTTGAACCTGCCTGGTTGGGCATTTTATTAAATACAAATATCCAGGAGAAGACTACATAGTCTTGAATTTTGGTTTTATCAGGTTGCAAAGGAGGTTGTTCCAGAATAATTAATGCAGAAAAGTTTCTGCAGCATTAACTCCAATTGCCGAGGCAGGTTCTGCAAAATAACACCTGGTCAGTGATGCAAACATCCTTTATTTCCCCTTAGTTTTAAGATGTGAAGCTGAATACTATGGCTGCAGGTGTTTAAGTGTCTTAATAGAAGAGTGTAAGAAACAGACATATAATGGAATTAAGTATTCTGCAAGATACCCTTGATTCGGAAGTCTGGTTAAAAGACAGTGTAATTTCTGATTAAAAAGAAAGTGGTTACACTTCAGCTTGGTTACAGTTCAGCTTAGTACAGAGAATCATGATACAGTGGGGAGAAGATAGGAAAGACATGGATGAACAAAGAGTGGAAGTCTAAAGAGTGTTACAGATGAAGTTCTTTTCTCCAAAAAAAGAAAAAGAGATATTTTCCTTTTTAATATTGGTCAAAATAGATTGCACTGATAAACTCCTTAGTCATTAATCATAACTAAAATGGCAAAAGGATATCAGTTTTTCAAATGTTCATGTTTTTCTTCATTAGTAAGAGCATGGTTATATTTGGTTTCTAGTTTATTTTTATTTTCTATTAGCACGTAAGATGAAAATGGGACCTGACTTTTGATGGTACCTCTGAGGAGGCAAGGGTGGCTCACCCACTTTGGGCAGCAGTCACCAGCCGGCGATCCTCAGAGGCCTGATAGGTTTCCAGGTTGGAATAGGACAATGTTTCCAAGGGTGCTCAGACTTTATTAGTGTCTCATGGCCTTGGCTGCCACTGCTCACAGTGAGGAGCAGCCCCGAGACACCTGCTTTTGTCAGAAGCACTGTCTGCATAATCTCCTTACAGCTTCTGTGATCAAGGAACATATGTCTGATATGCCTGGTTATAAACAAATCTGTCATCAGTATTCCTGCCTCCCAAGCCCACCTCAGAAGGGCTTGTGGTGTCAGGTTGGATATAACCAACACTGATGTCAGGACAGAATGGCAGAAAAGCAGATGTGTTTGTGCCCACATCCAGCACACTCTTCGTTAACACACACATCTGCAACCTGAAAAGCCCAGGTGATGGTTTAAGGACCTGCTTCATCCATAAAGCCAGTACGGATTATAGACATCCACAACTGTGTTTCCAGGTGGGGTTTTTGCTGCTAAAGGCAGCTGTTTATAGAGTTGAGCTCCTTCCCCCTGAAGGGACTCAGTTTAATTATCCGTGTCTAGTCTCATACCTGCAAGTTATAACTTAAATTTTGCTTTCTGTAAACAAAAAGTTACCTCTTTGTATTAGAATATTCTTTTCTGAATACAATTTTAAAAGTAAAAAAGGAGTATTTATTGCACAGTATGCACAAGAAACAGTCAGTACAGTGTGAGGGCATATTTCAAACCCTGATGAAATCAACTGTAAAACTCCCATTGATTTCACTAGGCCTTGGACCAGGTTTAATGGAAGATGACATTAGGCAGAGCACCCGCTTGGACATTAACCATTGTGCATAAACAGGTGCTCTTCCTTGCTTCTAGCTGGTATTTAAGTTCTGGAGAAAGCATTTTTTTGTTGACGAAAGCTTTATTCTTTAAGAGACTGGTTCATTTTCAAGTCTGGACGCTGCACTTGTCAAGTACAGATAACAATGATTATTGCTGTTGAGATATATTATTATACTGTTCCTACACAGAACCACATAATCATCCCCTTTCTAAATTGGTATTTTATTGGCAGTGACAACTATGGGTTGATAGAGAGTAGAAATGTTATTGAGCAGAGAATTGGTACACTGGCTTAAAGATCTAGATCTAAGGAATATTGGTGGGGGAGAAGAAGAGTACCCTGAATTGGAATATCAGCTTTTAGACCAAAGGAAGCAAAAGGTTGTTGCAGCTCACCTGCTGCCATGTATGATAGCAGATCTCTTGTGATTTATGCTTCCTGCAGTACTTAAATGAATATATACATTGGACTGGAGTTATCTTCAGTTCTCACATTCCTAATTTAAGCTGATTGCTTCTGGTCCTCCCTTGATAAGGGTGAGATGGAGTTAGCATTGTGCAGCCTTGGGCTTCCTTGACTAAGGGGGACAGTACAACACACTCCATCATACTGTACCAGGGCTCGTTTGACTGGTTTGGTGCAGATGACCGCCTGGAAGAGCTGTGCAGCTCAGCACATAGAGCTGATGTGCTTCTTTGCCCACTGGCACGAAAAGGGATAGTAAAAATCTGTGGGGTTTTTTGTTCATTTTTTTTCCCTGCCTCCTTTAATGACTTCCATTCTCTGGGGCCCTGCTCTACTGAGAGCACCGTGCTTCACCTTGCAGCCTCCAAGGCTAAGCCCATAGTTTAGCACAATTTTCGATTTTACTAAACGGCTGCCAAGTGTAAGTAGACATCAGGTGGCACTTTCTCTATACTCTATCCAATTGTACAAAATACAGTACTTAGGAGCCCTGTAATGGACAGCTGCCAGAAAGCAGACATTGATACCTGTCTGATGAGCTCTCTCCTGAAAATGGTGCTGTTTTCACATTGCCTCTTCTTCTCCTCTGGTTCCTTACAATGCCAGCAGAATGCTGTGCTCACAGAGACATAAGCACTTCAGGCTTAAAGGGGATTACTTTAAGATTAAATGCAATGACTCCTTCTGCTACTTTCAAAATAGATCTGGGAGGGAAAAAAAATCCTGTTGTTTAAAATGCTCCCTGCCCCTCCCATGCTCACTGCTGAGGACCTGTGACCTACTGGTTTGCCTTGGCAGGATTTCCCCTCCCCGCTGCTTCTCCCCCTTGCAGCTGCTCATTTTGGAGCCCGTGTGGCTGTACTTGTTGTTAAAAAACACAGCTGCTCTGCATCCATTGTACGCTCCAGCTATTGATTTAGATCCTCCAATTTTTATGTGTTGAAAGACAAAATGGTTGTTTAGAGAGGCATTTGTGTGGAACCTAGAGTCAGCCAGGGCCTTGAGGCAGAACAGCCTCAACTTCTCTGCATGGCTGATGTGCCAGAGTGCTCAAAGTAGCTCCCAGTCTCTTGTCCTTGTTTTACTGTAAAAAACAGAAACTAATAAGCTGGAACAAGATAACTACTTTTAGAAAGAATACGCAGTTCTGTTGGGTCAGGCAGGTTTAAATCAAAAGGTCTGAAAACAAATCTTCCCCCATCTCCAGGGGGTCCTTGAAAAGCTGAACATTTCTTCTGACTTTGCAGGGAGAGATCAGTCACCAGTTACTGTCATGGACAAACCAGATTTGACTGGAGGAAATGAATTTGTTACCAATCAAATCAGAGTAGGGCAATGAGAAAAAAACCCCAAATCTTAAAAACACCTTTCCCCCACCCTTCCCTTATTCCCATGCTTAATTTCACTCCTCAATTTTCTCTCTCTTCCTCTCCAGGGGTGTGGAGGAATGGGGAAAAAGAGTTGTGGTCAGTTCATTGATGTTTTTGCTGCTCCTTCCTTCACAGGGACAGGACTGCTCCAGAGTGGGGTTCCTTCCACGGGAGACAGTCCTCCACGAACTTGTCCAAAGTGAGTCCTTCCCCCAGGCTACAGTTCCTCATGAACTGCTCCTGCATGAGTCCCTTTCCATGGGATGCAGTCCTTCTGGAACAGACTGCTCCACCATTGGTTCCCTGAGTGATTACAAGTCCTGCCACCATGCTCTTCACCACGGGCTACAGGAGAATCTCAGCTCTGGCACCTGGAGCACCTCCTACCCTGCCTTCTTTGACCTTGGTGCGTTCAGAGCTGTTCCTCTCACATATTCTCACTTCCCTCATCTCTGGCTGCAACTGCTTTTGCACAGTAACTCTGTCCCCTTCTTAAATATGTTACCAGAGAGGCATTATCACCATCCGTGGTGGGCTCAGCCTTGGCCAGTAGCGAGACTGTCTTGGAGCTGGGTGACATTGACAGGGAAACCTTCTGGCAGCTTCTTGCAGAAGCCCCCCTTTTAGTGCCTCCCCTCTCCCCTAACCCCCAAAACTTTTCTATGCAAATGTAGCCAAGAGGGCTTGGGATCACTTTCAAGGATTCTTCATTTTTGGAGAACTGTTTTGGACGTGCAATGTTTGCTCAGGATGATTTGAACGATGTTCAAAACCTCCCCCAGGGTTTATTGTGTGTGGTTTATTTACTTTGCTTGTACCATTATGGCCCTGCCTTCCAAAAGTCCCATGATGATTTGTCCAGTGGTTTAGTGGAGTGAAGCAGGACGTGAATGCCTGACATGAGGAATGCTACTGGACTATCCCAACAGCAGCAATGCTGTGTTTCCTATGGTAATCTAACACAAATATTTTTCTATATACAGAGGTCAAAGCAGTGATAGAGTTACCTCTCTAGGATAGTACTTTTTTTTTTTCATTTGAAATCTATCTGAGCGTGCCATTGAAAGGACTGACAGGTAGAGGTGCAGCGTTTTCAATTTATTTGAAAATTTCAGCAGCACACAATAAATATCAGTGCTACAAGAGATGGAATGAGATGCTATTATCATACCAGAAATGGTATTTTGAAATTAATCTTGCCAAATCAATTTTACTGTGACTTTTATTACAGTAGCTTAAATAATGAGCCTGGTAATAAACTGCAAGATACATTTGATTTGTTTTAAATCTACAAGCAAAAAGAAAGAAGTGCCAATTTATATAAAAATAAGTTTTCGAAGTTTAAGGGTTTTTAATGAAGGGAGCTATTTGTCGCAAATTATTTATTCTGTTTAGGGGCAGAATTAGAGTTACCTCTCTAAAGGTGGAGTAGGTTTTAGTGTGCAGATTGCCTGCCATAGAAATGCAAATAGAACACTGTACTTATTGAGAGGACGGGATGAAGGATGGCTCAGAAACCTTGGATTAAATTAGGGAGTGAGGAAAGGAACTGATATCTCCATTGAGATCACCACTTCTGTATGCTGAATGTAACTATTTTGTACTTTGGGAGAGTTGCTGACTTGTCATGGGATGTGCGTTGTGCATTATGCCCAGGATGCAATTTATGTTGCATCCACGCTGGAATCCTGTTATGCCCAGTAGCTGTGAGTTTATGGTGTGCAGGTTTAGCAGCTGAGGTTATGTATACTATATGAGACTGAGGGGGTGTGTTTGTACAAAGTGTGGTTTAAATGCACTGCTGAATTCACAGCTGACTTTTATGCTGTGGAAATTATGGTGAAAGCACATTTTGGGGAATTTATGGCACGAGAAAGGAAGCTTGTGTCATGTTTGGAAGTTTGGCACTTCAGTGTCAGTACTAAAGGGCCAGCTTTTTGGATTTGGGATGGAACACATGTTCTGTAAATCATTGTGCTCTCAAGTTCTGCTTTTGATCTGTCATAAATTCCGTGCCAGTGCACTCGACAGTCTTTGTTTTGAGCTGTAGCCCAATATTAGTGAAATGCAGTCAAAGTCTCCTTGGAGAGGCCGTTTGTAAATCACTGCTTGTGCAAACAGCACTACTGGTAACTGGAGAAAGGAATTCCAGAAAGCTGAAAGGGGTCATCATTTAGAAGATGGTATCTCCTGTGTAGCTAGAGCACTATAGTCAATTCCTTCCTTTTCTACCCCATGTATTACTCTTTACCTGGAACAAAGAAGACTCATGAATAGCTCCCTTCACCTCCTGCTTTCCAAATGTAACATATTAATTAGAAAAATGTGGTTCTTTGCAGGAAAGAAATTCTGCTTTTTATAAAAATTTATCTTAGCAGTGTGAAATAACATCATGCATGAATAAAAGATGTCTCCAGCTGTTAATGGGAGAACAATTACTGCTCAGAGATTTCCATTATGGTCTCTTTAGATGTGCATTTTCACTGAATGCAGCTTGCATGGGATTTATTTTATTTTTGTGTAGCCCATTGTTTCACTGTAACCCTATAGCTGAGGTGTCACAATGACTGACATTTGCTGTTTGACCTGCAAGTGACTTCTTGAAAAGCTTCTAAACCTGTGAAAGCCTGGATTTCTGTAACTCAAAGACAAAGTGGCTTCTAATCATGTCACAAAGTAGCTCCTTTACAGTAGGGAGGAAACAACTGAAACCAGGGTTTGGCTATCAGTCACTTGCAGATTTTCAGAACACCTGAGAAACAGTGTGGAGTATGGGTGCTTCAAAAGTAATTAGTATGTATTCAGTTAATGACTTGTCACTCTGGCTTTATTTTGGAAAAAGAAATAAAACCCCTGTTTCACATACTTTCACTTCTCAGCTCTAGTCAATCAAGAATTATAAGCAAGCACATTTGAACTCATAATGAACAAGATATGTAGTTGCTTCATTTTTAATTAGGAAAGGCACGTTGAGTGCACAAGTATAATTACAGCTTTTTCTTTTTTTTTTTTAATAGACCAGCAATTACCAGGAAAAAATGTTACTGACACACTGGAGCCTTATTTATAAATGTAAATTTCCAGTGATGCCAATACAAATATAAAACTATGATTCCTCAGTATCCAGCTTTATCCGTAGGCAGACAGGAACTTCTGAAGCTGTTTTGAGGGCTGGATCTGTGCTGGAAATTCCTGTGAGAGAGAGTTAGGTGTTGGGAGGATGTGAGGAACACAAACTGAATAAGGTATGCTGAAATTACTGAAAGATAAGCCATCCAAGATGCACACACTACTGCTGCAAGTGTTTTGCTTTTTTTCCTGAATGACAGTAAAGATGTCAGAAAATTGCAGACCTAGTAGAAAAATATACAGATGTATGCCTGTGATTCCAGCTACTAACCAAAAGCTTGGAATAGTGTGTTAGATACAGGAATTTCCATGGCTTTTCTCTGTGACCCCCTAGCCTACTTCCACTAAATTGCTGAAGAGACTCTCTTTTAACTGTGGTGTCTGTGAGAGACAGGCTCTTTCCACTCTGGAAAAAAAAAAAATTAGTTCCCTGCCTCTGGAAAGCTGATAGTCTGCAGCTTATGTCTAGGTTGTCTTAATGGGTTTTAGACTGCAAGATAACAGGCGTTCTGCTCTATGACAACTCCACTTTGGAAACTTGCTGCACAGACCTAATGGAAATGGATGTAAAGTTTAGTGATTGTTAAACTGTGACGCTGAGAGACAGCACCCTTGAGGTAAAGTCCTCCAAATGAACTGCAACTGCACAATAGTTGCAGGATAAGGAAATTTGTCATCCAACCACTATGATCTGACATTGCTCCTGACTGGCAGAAGAGAAGATAAAAACACTTTATGGATTCTTGCAGTCAGAATTTCCTGGTTTAGAGTGAATGTAAAGTCCTTTGTGTGTCTGTATGTTTTATCTTTTATCTTTGTAAATACCTGACTATTGGTGTGCAAAGAGCCCTGTTTAAAAGGTCATGTTAAATACCCATAACACGTGTAGTAAAGAGTGACAAACTCTTTCTTAAAATTTCTAACATTTTTTTGTTCCTTTAGATAAAAAAGCAGTGTTTTTCCTTCATTTCTCTGCTGTTTTAGAACTTCAGCAAGGTTATCACAGATGCTCCCTGCCCTTGTTGCAATGTTGTCCTTCACTTTGTGATGCATTAAGGTGTGATAGGGTGCAAATTTCAGGAGTCTAAAGCCATAAACAGGGATACTTTTATTATCAAAGTTTATACTGAGCTTAGCTGAGTACCAAGCCAGGCTTATGAACTTGAGCTGCACTACCACTGAGATTAGCTCAGATGGTTAAAGCATGGTGTTAATTTTGCCAGGGTTGTGGGGCCGTTCATGTGAGTTGGACCTGATGATCCTTGTGGGTCCCTTTCAACTTAGAATATTCTGTGATTGCTGAAAACATTTGGCTTGACAGGCAGATGGGAACTGCTTGCTTTGTTCAGCAGCTCCTTTTAGAGTTGAGCAGGAACTTCACCAGCCTCAAAATTAACAACTCATACACTGGCAAGTTACAGGTGTCACAGCATGCCCTAAAATGTGGAAATCTGTGTGAGAAGTTATGCATTTCAGTGGCTTACTGGTGAACTCTGATATGAAGACCCTTTCATAAAACCCCTTTCCTTTAGACACCAGCTGCTCTGAAACCCGTAAAACTGAAGTTAGATTTCAGAGTCTCTGTTTGGTATGGAAGTATAATCCACTATGTTACTGGGAAGATGAAAAAGAGGATGTCTGGGTTTTTTTGAGAATTTTACAGTCCCAATAGTGTTCAAAGATGACTTGCATGACACTGGGAGTTCTGTCTCTGAGATACCACCATGATACATAACTAAATAAGATGTTTTTGAGAGCAGAGTCCTTTGTAATGCAGTCCCTTTAGAAAGCAATAGATCAGACTCCTGGCTGATGTTCTCTGATATTGTTCCATGGCTTGAATATAAATATATGCATATATATATTTAATGCCTTCTGAGATTTTGCTCTGTATTTCTAGGAGGTTCTTCACTGAACTGCATCAAGATGATCTGGGAGCATTTCTGTAGAGCAGGTTGTTGGCTTAAAGGATCTTTGTGCCCTTCATGCTGCCCTTCAGGTTATAGAATAGTCCTTTTTCTTTTACATTTTGATGAAATTGGGTTTTTTTTCCCTGTTTGAGAAGAGGTCTAAAAAATTGGATGCTTTATCTCAAATTGAAACTATCCTAGATGAAATTTCAACACTTACTTTTATATGCTCTACATACTTTAATATGTTTCTGACTATGAAATAAAATGCATCATCTCAACAAAATAGCTTCTTTTTTACTGCTGTTTCACTCTGCAAAGCATCTCCTGTAATATATTTAACTTCCCAGTAGCAATTCAGCTCAGTTAATATACTACAAGTGTAGAACTGGTATTAAACCTGTGAAATGACTGCTCCCTCAAAAAAATCACAGAATCATAGAATACTTTGAGTTGGAAGGGACCCACAAGGATAATTGAGTCCAACTTCTGGCTCTGACCAGCACCATCCCCAAGCCACACCATGTGCCTGAGAGCATTGTCCAAATACTTCATGGATTCTGTCAGCCTTGGTGTTGTGACCACTGCCTTGGGTACCACCACACTGTTCCAGTGCCCAGCCACCCTCTGGGTGAAGATATCCAGCCTGATATCCAGCCTAAACCTCCTCTGACACAACTCCAGGCCATTCCCTTGGGTCCTGTCACTGGTCACCACAGAGAAGAGATCAGTGCCTACCCCTCTGCTTCCCCTCACGAGGCAGCTGTAACTGCACTGAGGTGTCCCCTCAGTCTCCTCCAGGCTGAACAGGCCAAGTGCCCTCAGCTGCTCCTCATATGGCTTCTGCTCAAGGCCCTTCACCATCTTTGCTGCCCTCCTTTGGGCACTCTCTAATAGCTTATTGACTTTTTAATATTGTGGCACCCAAAACTGCCCCCAGCACTCGAGGTGAGGCTGCCCCAGTGCAGAGCAGAGCGGGACAATCCCCTCCCTTGCCTGGCTGGCCATGCTGTGCCTGATGCCCCTCAGGACAGGCTTGGCTCTCCTGGCTGCCAGGGCACTAAGGACTCGTGTTCAGCTTGCCACTGACCCTTTCCACAGCACTGCTCTCCAGCCTCTCATTCTCCACTCTGTACATCCAGGGTTGCCCCATCCCAGGTGCAGAATGTGGCACTTTCCCTTGCTGAACTTCCTATGGTCGGTGATTCCCCAGCCCTCTCATTTGTCCAAGTCTCTCTGCAGGGCCTCCCTGCCCTTGAGGGAGTCAACAGCTCCTCCCAGTTTTGTATTCTCTACGAACTTGCTCAGTATCCTCTCCAAGTCCTGTGTCCAGGTCATTGATGAAGCTGTTGAAGAGCACAGGGCCGAGGATGGAGCCCTGTGGAACCACACCAGTGACAGGTCCCCAGTCTGATGTCACCCCATTCACTGTAACCCTTTGCACCTGAGCCACTGGAATTGCTGACCCATCACATGATGTGTTTTTCCAGCTGTGAGCTGGACACAATCTCACTGAAGAAACTCCGCTACGATCTTTTAACATGATCTAATAAAAGAATGTAATGGCTTTAGAAAGTTTCAAAGAAATGCTATGGAACTGCCAGGTATTTACTAGAATTTACTTCACTGCACTTCTCAGGTGAGCAAGGCATGAGGACAGCTGCTGACAAGCTGTAGCTGCAAGAGGCACGGCTTGAGGAGAGCACAGCCTGGTGGTACAGCAGCTGAACTGAACTTTTCCCAGACCTCATCCACAGCATAATTGTCCCATCCAGGGCTGCCATCACTATCCCTCACATGTCTGCTGTCCCTCAGCCTCTGGCTCTCCCGCACCACCAGGCAGGCAGGAGAAGTTAAGTGCAGGCTTGCTCTCATGCTGTTCTCCAGGCAGTGTGTTTTAGGGTTCTGTGTAGACAGACTGCAGTGCCATAGTTTTGGGGACTGCTGCTTCCATGGAAACGACACAGTTTCTTTGCTCTTGCTCTGAGGAAGCTGCTTCATGAAACACGATTAAAAAAATGCGCTTACTTAAAAGCACAGATTTGCAGCACTAAAGCAGTAAAAAAAGAGAAAACTGTAGAATTCATTAAGATTATATTTAATAAGGATTCCTCTCAGCTTGTAAGGCTGTTGTGCCCTGAGGAAATTAGAACTACACCCTTCCTGCTTCTTTTCTGCCTAAAAGGCTGTATGTAGAAAAATCTCACTGGATCATCTGCCACTCTTTAGTCCCAGATAAAAAAGCTTCACTCCTGTCTCCTTTCTCTGCCTCCCCTTCCTGCAGCCTGGCACTGGAGCACAGTTTGGTGTTGCTGGGGTTTAAGTTGTTTTCTTTACCTTCTCAAGGTCCTTTGAAACATGTATGCCTTAATTTGTATCTTTCTAGCTTCAGCTTGGTAGCTGTTTGGGATCTTTTCTTATTTTTTTGAGGCCTTTTTAGATATGGCAATAAGATTTTTATAGATTATGCTGAAGTCTTGGTTTATTCCACACTTTTCTTAGGCACTGCTGAAATTTGTTTATTTTCTGCAATATGTCTGTTTAGATTACATCTAGGATTTTCAGTTAATGAGGAAGAAAAAACCCCGACCTTCTCCATTTTAGGGAACTCTCAGGAGACTTGTCAGATGGGGTGGTGTCTCACACTGGGATGCTCATGGATTTGTTTCACGAGGGAGAAACACCCCACACTGACAAGGTTGGCTCCCTCCATCAAGATGAAGACAGAACAAGAAAGAAGAGATGGGTAATAATTAGTAGACCAAAATCTGCGCATGTCTAATATTTTCATGTACATGAATAAAAAATAAAGTTGGAATTAAGACAGTCCTGAGATTGCTGGGGCATGGAGGAACAGGAGCAACACAGCATTCCAGGTTTCCTGATTCCCCCAGTGCACTGAGCCCTTTCAGTGCAAAGCCAGACTACTCAAGCTAGACCCCCAAAATCAGACTTTGCTGGCAAAGCATGCAAAGGGTGGAATTTATCCATACCATGGTGAAAGGACCAAGAGCAATGGGCAAGATTATGAGTAGGATCATCTTTCTAAGTCTGGAAAGTCTGATTGCTTGGCAGTAGCGTCAGTGACAGTCAGCAGCTGGCTGACACTTGTGCAAACTTGCACTGCTTCCTATTTGAATATGGAAGAATTTCTCTACATTTTTAGTAGCACTACTTAGCAGATCATCATGAATGAAGAAAGAGTATTTTTATCATCATCTTGGCTTCACTGAAATTTTGGGTGAATAGAAAATACATGATATTTTCTTCAGTTCACTTTCCTGTGATTCACTTATTTAGCTGCTATATATATTTTTTTTCCTAGATGCCTGTTGTGAAATTCTGGATGTGTGACATCTGCAAGACTTGCTGTTGCAATAATTAGCATGAAATGATGCAGAACATTTCTGAACAGACTTAAAATAACTTTCCAAAATCTTAGGATAACTGAATTATCAGTCTCTTTCCTTACAGAGACTTCAGTTTTAGTTAGTTTCACATAATCCAAATAAGGTTGTAAAGGCAGAGAAAATAAAGTGTGCATATTAATGATTTATTTAAAAATCACAAACATTGTGTATGCTTTCTGAATATAAAACTGGATGATGGAGAAAAGAAAGATACTTTCTCTTTTCAGCATTGGCCAGACTAAATCACACAGAAGTTTTTCAAAAGACTGGGATCTCTTTGCTGCTTTTAGCATCTGTGGTGCTCTATAAACCTTCCAGGCACACTGAGGACACTGACTGCTCCCTCACTGGAAATTTTATAGTCCTAGATTACTATGACAGGCAAGGATTAAGAAATTAGTTTGGCAGAATGATCTTTTTGCCTCTTTCCTAACCCCACTTGAGAGAACACAGAAGCATATGAACTTCAGAGGTCTACTTTCATTTCAGTGCCAAAGAATTTAAACATCTTCTGGAGAGTGTTGCAGAGTTCTGGCTCAGGAGAGAAGCCTCAGTGATGGAGCCTTGTAAGAAATGAGAAAGAAGCTTGTTGATCATGGTTTGGTGGGGGGTTTTTGTTGTTGGTTTTTTTATAAAATCTTCTGCTTCCGAGGATACTGTTGGTTCATTCAACCCTCCATCTGTAAACTGCTTGGCAGCGGGGGATTTGCGTAAACGTAGACCTGAGAGGAGGAAAGAGACAGATTTGGTTCTCCCACAGAGAGTGATATGCTCTGCCCTAAGGCAATGCTCACCCCCGCCCCAGGCACTGTGCGAAAGGATGGAAGGCAAGATGTTGGTGTGTTTGTGGAGCGGAGGTGGTGATATTTGAGTTGGTGGTCTGGTTATTAACACCTATCTCTAAGTAGCTGCTGATCGTGGAATGTGTTGCTCACTGGTAAAGCTGTCGCTGGTGGGCTCGTCTGGAAGTGCCTCTGCAGTTTACTGCTGAGTAGGAGGGATACGGGAGCACAAATGGACTTCGTTCCCAAAATGCAGAGATTTAAGGAAGTGGGTGGGACCATCACGTGGCCATCTGCTCAATGGCGCAAGCGAATTTTCAGCGGTTGCAGCAAAATAAGCGATTACCACGGCTTGAAAAAACCCCACCGCACAATATTATTTTGCTCTCAGTTTTCCTCCAAACAAATCATTTTGTGACTATTTGAGTTACACATTTGAAATATTTTTTCGGTAACCTGTAAAAAACATAAGTTCTGTTCAGGAAAAAAAAAAGCTGCAAAAAATTAGACACCTCCGACTAAATGTAGACATCTTGGAATGAACAAGGGAGGAAAAAAACCCCACACAAACAAATCTATCCGGGGAAATGTAGAACATTGTAGATAATCTCAGACAAATACAATTGTAATAGAATAAGCTTATCCTGACTCAATCCACTAATCCATATTTATTCATGTAACAAATAGAGTTCAGAAACGTAAATTTAATTTGTATCTTGTTGCCTGACTGCATATGAAAAGGCTGCCAAATTTGCCTATATAAAAATTCCAATATTTTATACATTTTCATCAGAAGTAATAAATAGTAGCTCCTCTCTATTTTCTTTCAGTGTAAAGAAACAAAATTTTCTTTAGATACATTCCTATTTAAAGTTTTGCAGAAGTACAGATCTTCAAAGTGAATTATAATTTCTAGTCAAACCATGGGATAAAGAATCAAATATAAAAACAAGCTGAATGGACTTAATAGACAAATGCTACTATTTAGTCTAAATGGCATTGTATCATTCCCATGTGTGTAGCTGAAAAAATGCCATTTTCCCAGGACAGGTTATTTTCTGCAACCCTGCAGAGGTGGAACACTCTGAACACATTTACTTGCTCATGTCAGGCTGCCCTTCACAATGAGCATAGTTTCTCCTCTGATTAATTGTCTGCAAATCACCCCAAGAAGAGGAAATAGCCAGTTTCAGAGAAAATTACCACCACTACTTTCAGCTTCTGGTATTCAGTCAGATAATTACTGATGTTTGTCATTAAAATTGGGAAAATGTATGTTCCCTTTGACTCCAGTTTTCATATTTTTTTGTCTCACTTAGATTGAAATGTCAGATAGCTGCAAATGGTTTTGTACTAATAATTAATTAAACCGTAAAGAAACCAGCCAAAGCTGTGTAGCCTTTTCAGTAAAAGCAATTGTTTATTCCAGCTGTGTTCTCCAGAGCAATCTTTCAAAATTAGTATTGGAGTTCTTTATTCCAGATTGCCATATATTTAATTGTCTTTCATTAGTCCTCATTTCTGCTCTTTTATTTTGCCTTTCTCTTTGTTCCAATTATTTTTCATGTCAGTACTTTCTGCTTTCCAAATTGTTTAATGGAAGCTAAATTATCCAAATCACATAAAGATTTAGAACTTCAAATTAAGCAGCATAATTTATCCATTGTGATTTTTTGTTGTATTACTTAAAATGTGTGAGCATAAAGAGTCACAGATGAAATCACATATTTCGTTCCTGGTTTCATTAATATATAGCTACTAGAAATAAAATACCAGTTTATATAGCATGTAGACTGGAGTTGGCATACTTTGGGACTGATCAGGCCCTGGATCAAAAAGGCTGACCCAACTGGTTTGTGATTTGAGCTAAACTTAGTCTCTTAGAAATGTACCAGAAAATGTACGAGATCAGCAGATATCATGGGAATGAGGACTGTGGGAAATCGCCTTCCAGCAACCTGACCAGAATCACTGCAGATGAAGTTTATCAGTGTGAGGTAAAAAAGCCAGTAATATACAGCAACATTCTGACACAGAGATAGTGGGCCACATAAACATTGGGTTTGGGGTTCGTCCGCCCTACGCAAGGTAGCTGAAAGTGGAATGCCTACATCCATGGTCATTATTTTGTATCTCTTGTTTTGTTGTTGAAAAGAGATTGCCATTTCTTCATGGCTGACACTATCCTAGGATAGAGGTGTCTGAGTCCTGCTGGATGAGATGTAGTGATAATCTTTCATGTCTCAGTTTTTGGATGTTTAACTTAAAAATAAGGCGCTTGAGAGCTGTCAGAGGGGAAGACAGACAGTCTTTAAAATGTTAAATCTCTGTAAGATAGCTCGCACAGGGCACCCAAAAGGGAGAGGAATCGCTTCAGGTTTGAATGTGACGTAGTGAGGAGCACGTGTAATACTGCTATCTAGAAAGTCAGGAGAATTTTTATAGCTGGAATCTGAAAACTAAGCCTATGCTTTGTAACCTCGGAAGGACCAAATTTTTCACACTGAGTTTGGTTTTGGCTGCTGTGCTTCATGTTCGGGTAGGGAGAAATAGTCTTGCATTGCTGCTGCTGCTGCTTTTGTCATTTTTGTTCTTCTGCAAGGAAAACAAGCAACCACTTTTTGTCATGTTTATTACGCTTCTAGTGCTTCCTTTTCTTTCTGCACTACTAAGGTTTCCATCTGTGTACTAGCATGAACAAAAAGCTGTGAGGCATCAGATAAAATAGTCTGCAGAGATCATCTTAATTCACTGCAAACATGCAGGGTCTGATTCCAGCATCCTCTTTATGCAGTCCCTCCACTGACTGTCCTCTAAAATAAATAAAACACACAAAATTATGAAGAATGAAAGTGCCTGTCTCATCATGCCTCAGCTTGATTGGTCAATTAAAATAGTGAACAGGTAGATTACAGGAGATGATGTAAAGGAAGATTTTATAACATGTTTTGTTGGAATGGTTAAGATGGAAAACCTTGATGTGCAGAGATAAATACTTCGAGCTTCCCTACCACAAATGTGTGCATGTATCCATACTTTGCTAACCAGTATGGAATAACTGAGAATTTGTAAAATACGGGCATAAAAGTGAGGTTTGAAAAGTTTGCACACAGATACTTTCAAGAACAGTAAAAGAGTGGTTGGTAATTTGTCATGAGCTATTGATTTCCAGAGTGCTTTTTAATATACTCTTAATATAGTACTCAATATAGAACTCTTACCTGAGATCAGTGAGTATATGACAATACAAATAACTGAATTGCTCAAATCCCATTTAATTATTTTGCTGCATTTTATCATAATAGTTATTAAAAGTCTATTAAGCATCTAATGGGAACTGTGACATGGTCAAGTGCTAATCATTACTAAGACCATGGGTTCAGACCCCCCAGCTTTGAATGTCATGTTTGGAAATTTTCTGAGTTGCAAGTTGTCACTGTGCAAAATTGTTTCTGCCTGTGTGATACAGATCAAATAATAGCCACATCCTAAATCCCATTCCATTCACAAATGGAGCTGAGTTATGTATGTCGTTGTATGTGGTTCCTAATCTGTGAGCCATGGAGGAGGTGACAAAGAGGCAGCAGAGACTAAAAAAAAAAATGTTTATTACAGGAAGTTTTCGGCTGTGTCAGTTACAGATTACAGCTGAGACCAGTTAACTTTTTAAGGCTGAAAAGCTGGGGTAGAGCTGTTGATCTTTGCTTGATCTCCAAGGGCTCCTCTCTGCCTTTACAGCCCTGTGTAGGCTACAGAAAGCGTTGGAGAAGCCCAGGTTTCAAGTGGCATAAATTGATTTTATTATTTTGACCTTGGCTGAACTACAGAGACTCAGACCAACTGCTGAAACGATCTGGATCCTTAACTGATACAATTTGTCGTTTATAGGTGAGTACGATGAAGAGGAGCTCAGCCGGATTCCAGGCTCATAAATATATGTGCTCATAAACACAAGCATGCGGGTCTGCACACAAGCACGGGATGGATTTGAGTTGCTGTGTATTTTCTGTTGAGTCACAAAGCCAGCAAATTGAGCCTTATTGAGACAACTCATTACTTTCTTGCATTGCTGTAGTCATGTTCTCAATAACAGCATGGAAGGTCTGATGTGCAGTTTGACTTAGTTAAGCTCACTTTTCAGAACGAATTCATCTATTAGTGGCAAATAGAATTTTCCCTGCTCTGACGTGGTTCAAAATACATTTTTCACGCACTCCCCCGTAGGTGAAGACACGCAGAAAAAGAGAATTTAGGTGAAAAGCATTTATCTTCCTTCTCTTTGTCACTGGCCGCAAGATACAATCCTGCGGGAGCTGCCTCATCATTGGAACATTTGTTTCCCATTGAGATTTCTATTGACCTCCACGGAAGCTTTGTTTATGGTGAGAGCAGTGAGCTCTCAGTGCTTTGTTTGGTGCCACCATTTGGGACAGGTTCTGCAAGCAAAGCAGACTGTTTAGGTCTCAGACCTGAACAGGAAAGGCATCAATGCCAGCACACTGCCAAAAGCTAAAAGCAATGGGATTGTTTATGCTTTGGAAGGATCTAATTTTGGGAACTTACTGCATGGGCTCCGCGTTTACTTCATTTTCCTTTCTTGTGGTGTTGTAGCATTTTATTTCACTGTCCAGCTTTCCTTCTTACAGTCCAGTTCCTTTGTGAAGATCACAAATTGCTGTCAGATTTCTCGCTTCCTGCAGCTGATTTTTTATTCTTTTAGGAACAGGTTTTGAGCGAGGCTGCATGGTCCAATGGCAGAAAACAGGCACTGACAAAGATTGCTCCATGTTGTTGTAAGCCTTTGTGATAGGGTTGAGAAGGGTTAGATTGTGACTGACTTGGTTTCACACAGTCCTATGGCTTTGGTTTGCTTTGTAGCAGTTAAAACTTTTATTGTCTCGCTGTGATGTCAATGTGCTTTACAGGCAAAAATATTTTAAATCCTGGCTGCAGGTTCTGGATCTAGAGGCTCTGCTAAAATGAGCTTCAGAGGCAGTGAGAAAAGTTCTTATTTACACTCCTAGCTGATGAATTAAGCCTTTGGTTCCCTCTCTTGAAGCAAATCCACCCTTCTTCCTCCTCATCCCACCCCACACTCTTCTCCGGGGTCCCACAAAAAGGGCACTGCTGGTGTAAGGGAAAGGTGAAGCTGTCAACGGCGGGATGGAAAGGCTCCAGGCTGGAAAAATACAAAGCCTTTGGTAACAGCCAGACCAAATCGAGTCAGGAGATTCACAGTCTGGTCCCCAGCTCGACGTTTTCCCCAGAGATCAGTAAGTGATCCATATGGATGTTTCGCTCCATATGTGCATCTCCAGTCACACAGTTAATGTCACCCTGCGCCCGCCGGCAGCCCATGGGGACTGTGCTGTGCCGCATAACACAGGTAGCTTCCAGAGGGAAATCAAGAGTGTTTTGCACCTCCTACGCTCTATGAAGACGGCTGCGCAGGGTAATTTGTGGCTTTAATTGCCGAGGAGCTCCAGGGACTGTGAGGAGGCGTCAAAACTGCGCTGCCCGCAGCGCTCCCGAGGGACACGGGAGCTTGGGAGTGGTCAGAGTGGGCGGATTCTGCGCTAAATGTGTCAACAAACTTTCACAAAGGATAAAATTAGTAGGCGACAAGTGAATGTGATGCATTGGAAAAGTGCCACTGTGGTTTTTTTCCAAGGGGACATAATGCCTTAGAAATGTCCTGGCTTTCTCTGGAACAAAAAACCAAAGTAGCTGGTGAATCAGGGGAAGAGCCAGATAAAATTATTGACCACACTAGAAGCCATTAAAGAAATTAAATTGCCACGTGGAAACATTCTCATGGATTAATGACTTGTTAAGAAAGAAGGTTTTTTGCACTACTTCTGATTTTTGTGTTTTTCTGCTGTTCGTCTTTCTCCAGCAATAGTTAGAGGTAGATAATGAGGTGAATGATCAGACTTTTGGGTCTAACATAATTTATCTGTTCTTATGATTTTGGTAGCTGCACCATTCAAAAACTTCCCGTTTGAAGTCTTATTTTCACTAAAGTGTGATACTTCTATTTACTGGAAATATTTTTGCCTCATTTGAAGTATTTGGTGTAGAGAAAAAGCTGATTTATTGTCTTAAATTGAGTGTGAGAGGTATCAAAAGCTTAACTTTTATTAAGGAATGCTCTTTTGCTGAGAGACTAATTAAGAAATGAAACTTTTTCCTGTTGAAACTGAGAATACACGCTGGCAATAATAATTAATAACGTGTCAGTAGGAACACCACATTGAAGTAGAAATAATTTAAGATAAGTCATTTCAGGCACGGTTAATGATTTTCATTCACTGGAAATTTTTTTCCAAGCATCATTGTAACTTTTTGAGGGTAATTTAAAATAATCTAATGATCTAAATGTTTTACAATCCTGAGGTTTAGCATACATTACCACTGCTGCTTGAAGAGCTTTTCAGAGACACTGTCAGCTCTGGTTTGAATGTTATTTCAGTACAAGAAAAAAATTCTAATCCCTATTGTTAAGAAATGACTGTTGCATTTTTTAAACGCCTTGTTAAAGATTTTAAAAGAGGTTAGGAAGTCATCTAAGCTTTCTTGTTTGCCCTCAGAGAGGTTGTAGAAACCTCTAACCCAGCTGAAGGGACTAATGAATTAAAAGTGTAAGAGCTGAATGTGCCGTGTGGGTGGATGCCTGGTGCTCCTGCTGGAGGTAATCCCTGCAGGAACTAATTTATCCTGAAAGTGGCAGGTAGCTAAGGAAGCTCACTTTGACTAGAATTTTTTTCCAGAACTTGCTTTTGCTTCCCTTTAATGTATCCTACCAAATGCCAAAATGGAGTTTGAGAACCATCAACAGGACACTGCTAACACGAGAACTCTGTGTGAGCAGCGGGGTTGTTGATGAAGTGCCACGGTATTTGCAATGTGAAATATAAGGCAACCTTAAAGCTGACTGTACTGAACTTACTGCTGAGTATTTGCGGAGCAAATTGAGTGCTGCTCCTGCAAGAAGAGCTGGCGTAACTGATCTTGACTGAGGTTCAATTTATCTGGGTGGTGCTGCCCCGCTGGGAGCGCGGTTTTGAGGACGGGTTGTGGAGGTGGATTGCTGTGCTCTCTCGATGAGCTTGATGTGCTGTCAAAATTCATCCAGACTTGGCTGTTAGTCAGCATTTTAAACCTAGTGCTGAGATCCACTTGTCCTCACACTGTAAGAGTGAGACACAGGCCAGTGGTTCCTCTGCCCCTCTCCTGGGGTCCCTGCAAAGCACCAGTCCCATGAACTGAGGCAGTTTTAGGCCACAAACCGGCAAAACTTCACTTGCAAAGGAGTTGTGCAACCTGTTTGAAAAAAAGAAAATTTGCAAATGTTCATGGCAGATGTCCCCTCTTGCTGAAATTTGAGGAAATGTAGGCATCATCAGTACCTCTGCATCAGAGTTGTGGTGGATGTAGACTGGGACATCAAGGAGATCTCTTCAGTACTGACTGGTGCAGGATATTTGTCAGGTCACAGCAGTATGAAGAGTGGATACTAACCCTGAACTGAAAAAAAATAGTTTTAAATAAACAAATTAAAGTTTTTTCTATATAAGCTTCAAGTTGTCAGTGACATTTCTGTTCCAATTCAGGTTTTCAAGTCCTGCTGCCTTGGATACACGATTTTAGCTTTTCCAGAGCAGGTGAGCAAACCCTTAGGGTTGAAGTAGGTTATACAGAGAGATGATATATTTCTTTGATAACATGGCAGTGCAGGATTTCTTAATATATACTGAAATGATTAATGTCTGCTATCAAACACAGCACTAGTAGCTGGAATTGTTCACCCTTCTCCATTCCTTCATGTTATATGGAGAAGAACCTGATCTGGAGGGATTATATTTTATCCATGGAATCATTTTCTTTTTTTCAGTTCATGAAATAACAATGACAGTAGTGGATGGCTAGATGAGGTAAACATTTAGGATCGCTGCTGGATTACCAAGGAAAGTGTTTTAAGGAAATGATATCATGTATGTCAAATTTCCTGTGGCTCTTTTGGCCCATGTGGGCAGACTAGAAGAGCAGCTAAGGCAGGACAGTTGTCTCAGGGGGGAGCTTTTTGAAGGGAGCAAATGCAAGGCTTGAAGCAGATCTCTCTATGTGTTCAAGCCGTGCTCTGGCACAGGAGCACACAGGCCTCTGACACACTGGTAGAATTAGAACAAAAGCCTTTAAGGCATCTGTAATTGACCCAGAGATGGAAACAGGTTCTCTCGTTTTCTTTCTCAAAGCAAGACTGGAAAGACCTTGCTGACTGGATCTTCTTTCTGAGGTTATTTCTGGATGTAGCTGGAAGTGAATTGGGAATAGTGTACCACCGTGCTGGGGAGAACCAGTGGAGAGCACCAGCCTCTCTAAGCCAGGAGGGATGATCACTTTGTGCAGGTTGTTTTTTCTGTGCTTTGTCACTTTGCAGACACTGAAATATCTGATTATTTGATATTGACCTTCATTCATGTTTTCACAATCAGTTTTTTACCAACACAAAGGGCTGTTTTTATGAATTACATGTACCCCTTTTCTGTGTGTATCTTGTGCTGCCAATTTTCAAACAGTGAACACGGATCTGCTGGCTTTCCCTCTGCCCTGCAACGCTGTGACTATTTGGTGAAATATCAACACTTCCAACAGAGCATCCTTTTGTCCTAAACTGAGCCACTTCTCTCCCATTTTATTCAATCTCTAGGGCAGCTGTTCTGGTGAGAGCCCTTTTTACACTGTTAAACAGCACAAATGTCTGCTTATAAGGGCTGTTGCCCCACGTTTTCACGTAATATCAGCTGGCAGGAGCTAACTACTGTAGCTGTCTTGTGAGGGCTGTGGTGACAAAGATAAACCTCAGGCTAATTTTCTGAACAGGATCAGTCAGCTTGAGCGAGTCTTCTTGTTTGGAAATTGGATGATGATGATCTTAGCTGTAACATTTTAAATTATGGAGTAAATAAAGAGCTGGATGCTTCCTCATATAGTTAGCTCTTAATTATCATCTCCAGTGGCAGTGACTGGATATGTTGATGTTTATGATGGATATAGTGGTTGTTCCAAAATTTCTTTAGGCAACAGTCTGGAAAATCTACATTTGCTTACACTGTGTAGAATAACATCTGGGTTTCTGTCATTCTTGACAATAGGCACAAACTATATTTTATAATGACATAAATTTCCCAGGGAGACAGCAGGTATTGATCCATAAACTGCAAGGTTGGG
>WEIT01021285.1:0-20866 GCA_013389985.1 Dryoscopus gambensis
ACCCGCGGAGCCGCAGCGCGCTCTGGGTCATCGAGCAGCTCAACCGGGACACGCTCAGCGGCGCCTCGGACCGCGCCGCCTGCGACTTCCAGGAGGACGACTCGGTCCACGAGTATCACCGCGCCACCAACGCCGACTACCGCGGCAGCGGCTTCGACCGCGGGCACCTGGCCGCCGCCGCCAACCACAAGTGGAGCCAGAAGGCCATGCGGGACACCTTCTACCTGAGCAACATCGCCCCGCAGGTACGGCTCGAGGCCTGCGGGAGAAGGCGGAGCTGCCCGCCTTCAAGGGCAGAGGCTGCTCCCCGGGGGAAGCCACCCGGGAGCGTCGCTGTGTTTGTGCAGAGAGGGTCCAAAGTCACTCGCAGGTGCTGTATTTCCTCCTGAATTTAACAGAAATCCTGCAAATGCACCTGCCTGTGTGTGCCTCTCGAGCCATGAAAGAGAGACCCCGTCCAGTGCAGCTCCTGTCAGGAGCAGAATTAAACAGGTAGACAAACACTTGCAAAAAATTGTGGCCTTGGGCAGTGGCTTCTGTCCTGGGTGTACAAACCAGGCCGTCCCAGCTCCCAAAGCAGAGGTTGGTAGTGGAGATCTCGTATCGAAAGTGCTTGGGGCTCTGTGAGATGTGTTACAGAAAAGGCAGGTGGTGTTACTCTAACAGTGAGGAAATGCCCCAGCAACTGACTACTGGTTGTGTTTCTAGAATCCCCATTTAAACCAGAATGCCTGGAATAACCTTGAGAAGTACTGCAGAAGCTTGGCGAAAAACAACAGGAATGTCTATGTGTGCACAGGACCCCTCTTCCTGCCCAGGTAATAAACACGAGGGCTGAGCTGGACTGGCACCCGAAAGATGTATTGTGCTGGCAAAGGAAAACAGGCTGAGGTGTTCCCAGACAAGAGGGATCTGCTAAGGGCCCTCTCAGTAGCTGAGACCAGCTGCACACAGTGCAGGTTCCGTGGAAAGGTACTTTGGAGATTAGTTTATGTATTTCCCATCCAGATGATTATTTCATGAGTGAGTTTCTCGAGCTACAGTATAACCAGGTTGGTTTTGTTTGCAGTCTCTAACAATTTAGTAGATTACCAGATTAGACTGCAGACCCCATCCCTGCAGAATAAAGATTTCAGGTTCAAGGTCATGGACTACTTCTCCACTTAAGGACATGACTTTATTTTCAAAGATCTCCACGTAGCACCAAAGAGCAGCTGTCTCATGTTGAGATCTCTTCAGCAGCAGGAAATAGCCTGGAAAGTCTGACAGCAGGGAGGGGATTTGGGAGCAGCCCCAGTGCACCGTGTCTGTCACACAGCCTCTGCTCCAGCCCTGTTTTACATCCCTGCTGCAGGAGCAGAGCTCCTGCCTGCTGTGGGTGGGGGCTCACTTAGGGGGTGTTGGAGGACTGAGGGGGTGTAACGGCACCAAACTAGGAGATAACCCGGGATGTTGCTGTTGGTGCAGGATGGAGGCCGATGGGAAGATGTATGTGAAGTACCAGGTGATTGGGAAGAACAATGTGGCCGTCCCCACCCATTTCTTCAAGGTGCTCATCTTGGAGAAGGAGAGTGGGGAGATTGAGTTGCGCTCCTATGTGATGCCCAACAGCCCTGTGGATGATAAAATCCCCCTGGAACGGTTCCTGGTTCCCATCGAGAGCATTGAGCGAGCCTCGGGGCTCCTCTTTGTCCCAAACATCCTCAAGAGAACAAGTAACTTGAAAGCCATCACAGCTGGAAAGCACTGAACCCTGACTAGACAAATCCAGGTAACCCCTGGCAAGGGACTGGCAGTCACCTGCAGAATCATAGTTCCTTGTGCAGTTGTAAATGTGGAAATTAAGAATCAAACCTGTGCTTCTCTCTACCCTTCCCATTGTCTTGTCTAACTGAAACACAGACACACAAGTCTCCAGGGGGGTCCTGCAGGAGGCTCGGGGGCACCTGACACTGTAGCAACTCTCTAGATTTGCCTGTATCCACTGCTGCCTTGGAGTTGTGTGAGGCTCTTTCGGGCACAAAGCAAGTCACTAACTTGCTGTTTAGCAGGGAAGGCGGGGAGCAAGATGGGTGCCAAGGGAGGAGAGGAGAAGTTCCTACCTGACTGGGGCCAAACAACTGTATGATTGCTTCCTTTCAGAAGATGGTTTTAGCAGTAAAGCTTTGAACACCCACTGTATTGGTTGTTTCTTATCTGCTCTCAGCAAAGCTCTGAGTATCGCAGCAGGAGGAGGGGAGGATGCTGCCAACTTTTCCAGCTGCTTTCCTGTCTGAGCTCACTGTGAGCAGAGCTTAAAGCATCACAGATGGAGTCAAACTGTAATGAGATGATGTGTTTTAGTGCTGAGGGCCAGCTGAAGCTCCAGCCCTTCCTGCTGTTGGGAAGGATGAAGCATTCAAGGGGGACTGGGGGAAGTCACGCTGAGGCAGGAACAGCTTCTTGGCATAGGAATAAGTTCTGACTTTGTTTCAGTCTGAAGGCCACATCTCTTCAGAAGCACCAAGTGTGCCTAGACCACGACACACCTGGATTTCACAGCAACTGAGGTTCCATACTGCTTTATTTCCACCCCAGATGTCCAAGTTGCTGAGACCAGGTCTGCTGTCTGGCTCATCCCAGCTGCTGGGAAGCAGCAACCAGCCCTTGGCTGGACCATGCAGGCCAGAGGGCACGGACTTGCTGCTCCCAGCAGCACCGAATGCCTGGCTGGGCAGCGCCGCCAGCTTCAGTCACACTGTGCCTTGGTCCCACCAGGCTCCTGGAGGGACTTGCCCAGCACCCCACATTTGAAGAGCTGCCTCCCCAAGGGCAAGGTCAGTGGTTTCCCTTCCCTCAGCTGTCTCTGGGTGTCTTCACAGCCTCCTCAATGTGGGGTCTCAGCACAGACAGAGAGATCAGCAGCGCTTCCTGCAGCAGAGCCAAGCCAGTCAGAGCACACCTGGGCCACGTGTGTCAGTGCCACAGGCAGACACCCAGCACTGCCCTGTGCACACCCAACACCATCAGCCCCACCTCTGTCCGGATGGTTCTGCTGCCTTGGCTGGGACACGTGTTCAGGTAGAAGTCAAACAAGACGCTTGGGTCAGTGACCTCCAGGTTTGGGTCCACATCAACCCCAGCCTCCAAGCCCTCAAGGCCTCCAAATACGACAAGGGCGTGCCTGGGGAGAGCACAAGGACAGGATGAGAGGGCAGACTGTCTGGGTCTGTGTTCAACCTCCTGCACACTGCTGAAGCAGGGAGCTGTGTTCGTTGCTGATGGTGCCCACTGCAGCTGCCTCCCCCCAAAAGCCCCTTGGCACTTGGCCAGCATGACAGTCCTTGCTACCAACTCCAGAGAAACAGGAAAAGAATTGGCTTTGTCCTAGGGTATTTGCCCTGCTCTGCTGCCTGCACCAGCCTGACTGGAAGCTCTGAGTGTGGCCAAGCAGGCAGGACACAAACCTGAAGGAGGGAAGAGTGACCTGGTCCACGGAGCTGCCCCGCTCTGAGGTCCCAATAGAGAGATCGTAGCCTTCCTTGAACGGGCACTCAGAAAAGACAGCACCTGGAAAACAGAGTTTGGGGTTACTGCTGCCATGTCTTCACCCACGTGCCTTCTGGACAGGCTAAAACACTCCATGGTTGAGTTGTAGCAGCAAAAGGAGTTGCTTTCAGTGCTACAAGTGAATCTGGAGACAGAATGTTTCCTCTTTCCCACATAATTCCCTTGCTGCAAGAGTCTCCCACAGCCTTTTCTTCAAAGCTCAAGACAGGTGCCAGGAACCACCCCCTAACAGCTTACAGTCTTCCTACAAGGTCCAATCAACCAGAAGACAAGAAAAGAATTTTCCAGGGCTCTTGAACTCAAATGCCACTGGCTGGCTCTGATGTGGATGAGTAGAATGCAGTTATCATGGAAATGGAGAAGAGCGCCAACTCATCTCTTGCTGCTGTGTGGCCATTTGGAGCAGTGGGTGAGTGGAGGTACAGGGTAGGGTCCTGGAGGGAGACTGGGGTGATTCATGCCTCGTTTTGGCCCTAAATTTGACTGCCACATGGCTGCTGGCTGAATGTGTAAGGTGCCCGTCAGACATGGAGATTTCTAGGAAAGAGAGGTGTGCAGGCAGTAGACCTGAGATTGGTGTGGAAGCGCAGGCAGAGAATCCCTGCAGATACTCACTCAAGCAGGAGGCCAGGCGGACGCTGTAACCCCAGTACAAGCCTGAGACTGCCCGAGGGTGGTGTGAGGACACCACGGTGCCTTTACGCACTTTGGCTTCTGAAAGAAAGCAAAGAGGTTTAACAGCCCCTGTGATCTGGTGAGATGTGACCAGCCACGGACAGCAGCTTCTCCAGGAACAGGGCACTGGCTTGGTGTGCAACATCACCCTCCCTTTTCCCAGAATGTGAAAAAGCATTCTGGAAATTCGGTGAGTTCTGGAAAGCATGTGAATGTGTTTGGGCTGTTTATTGCTGGTCAAAGAGCTCCCAGTTCTTCCCAGTTATCGAGGGAGGCCTGGTAAGGGTGTTATTAAATTTCTGTGTGGAGTGAAGGGAACGTGCAGAAGCTGTTGGGTACCTTCAAACCTGTCATATGGAAGGACCAGCTCCTGCAGGACTGAAGTTTAGGGATGGTACTGGAGCCATGGATTACCTGGATTCTGGGGCTCCTCCAGGCGCACGGTGACTCGCAGACCGGGGTTCAGCTGTCTGTCAATCTGCACCTCCTGCAGTGACAGTCACCATCAGCACCACACATTCTGGAAGGACTGGGGAAGGTGGGGAAGGAAGGGAATCTCTTGAGGAGGTGGGGGTCTGTTCTGGCTTGGAATGAGGAGCTGTCTGTGGCTCAGGGGCTTGGTCATCACTCTGAAGCTTATTTTGCTACTCAAAGGTTCAGCTGCAGCAGTAAAGCAATTATGTGCTGGAATGGGCAGGGCCTGCCAGGGGCTTGGGAAGCCATAAACACTGCCAAGTCAGAAGGGACGACAGCAACAGCCTTAAACCCCTGCCAGCCCACTGCAGCCTTCAGAAACCCAGTAGTGCCCAACCTGCCTGCTTCAAATCTGCCAGAGAGACAAGGGAAACTGTTTTGGCATCTGTGGGTAACAGACACACCTTCCTCATCCCACAGTTAACAAAAGAGCCTCTGCCTGGCTTCGTTGGCCGGTCCAGCACGACGCCCTCCCGGTACTCCGAGTCCTCGTCCACCCGCATGTGGTGGGGGGTGTCCAGGGGGTTGAGCAGCCCTAGAACAGCACAGAGCAAAGAGGTGCTGGGGGGAAAACACAGGGGTAGGTGCAGGTGTTGCCATGCTCCTTCCCTCTCAGGTCCAGCGCTGAAGTGGGGAAAAGTTCTGGTTGTCCCACACACAACGAGCCAAAGCTCAGGGAGGAGAGACACAATTGGACCTCNCAAGTGGGGAAAAGTTCTGGTTGCCCCACCCATCAGTGTTGTCCCACGCACAACGAGCCAAAGCTCAAGGAGGAGAGACACAATTGGACCTCACCTGCAAACTGCAGATCCTCGTGTTTTGGAAAAAAGGATTTCCTCAAGTACCTGTCGCCAGAGAAAGGTGAAACGTGAAAAAGTATTTTTATGGAATCTGTATCTCGATTCTAGCCCTGTTCTGACTCAAAGGAGCTGAGTATAAGAGAAAAGCAAACTTACTGAGGGCACTCCAAGTACTGCAGGATCCGAGCCAGCTGCACACAAGCCTTGCCTTTCCTCCCAATTCCTTCAAAATCCCCTTCCACACTCCTGGAAGCGAAAGCAAGCAGCTTGTGAACTTGGCATGAGATTGGTCAGGTCTCCAGAAGACCAAGCCTTGCTTCTTAATCTGACAACAGCAGCCCATCCCTCCCATCTAACCCTTGTAAAAGGGCTGCTCCAGGGGCAGTCTGTTAACAAATCATCCTTGGAACTCTCTCCATAAGCCAAGTATCTTTTTCAGTTTTGTTTTTTGGTGTTTATGTATTAATGTGACCTGGCAGTTGAAGGCTACTGAGCTGGATGCTCCAAGATTGCATGGCTTGGCCAGTTAACTCAGGTACAGGTCCAAGTGAAAAACCAAAGGATAGAAAAGCATCTTCTGTAAGGATACAGGACATTCCTGTCCCTCCACAGCAAGGTTTAAGGGTACAGGAGAACTTGGCCTCCTGTTGCTTTGTCAACCCCATGTTGGGATAAATGATCGGAGCTGCCAGAGCAGCTCAGTCAACATCTTTTTCCCTGTGGTATAGTGGTCCCCGTAATCCTGGCATTGGGGAGAGGTACACACAGTTCCTTCCTGGCCTTAGCTTAATAAAGAGTGAAGGAACAGAAAGCTGAGAGGAAATGCTGTGCAGAACAAGATGGCTCTTCCTTTAGAGAATCACAGAATGGCCTGGGTTGGAAGGGAACTTAAAAGCTCATCTTGTTCCACCCCCTGCCACGAGCAGGGACACCTCCCACTACCCTAGATTGTTCCAAGCCCCATCCAAACTGGCCTTGGACACTTCCAGCAATGGTGCAGCCACAGTTTGTCTGGGCAAGCTGTGCCAGGGCCTCCCCACCCTCACAGGGAGGAATTCCTTCCTAAAATCTAATCTAAGCATGCTCTCCTTCAGTCTTATTCTTACTTCACATCCTCTCCATGCTCGTCGAACACCACGATCTCATCCACGCCGAAGATGGCGCAGGCGCGGGCGATCTGTCCCGCCAGGTACGTGCGCAGCTCCAGGGACTGCGCGTTGTCCAGGATGGAGCCGGGCACGGCCACGCTCAGCGTGTGCTGACGGCCTGGGGAGCAGGGAGACGTGAGAGAGAACCACGGCCTGAGAGCTGATGTACAGCGTCACACTGCTGCAGCTGCTCTCGTGGCGGGGGAAAAGCAACCTCTGTTTCTTAGATTTAATCACAGATCTCTCATGCAGTGGTTGCTGCACCATGTTCGTGCCTGTTTCGGCATGTGGACTGATCCACATGGGATCGATGAACTAACACCTTTCCTACAGATAGGTAACACTGACTGCCTTTTATCAGCCAGGTTTTCTACCGCTTTCCACCCAGATCTCCCCACCGAGTCACAGCAGCATCACCTCTGTCTTCCTTCTGCTCCTCCTGCTTCTGGGCTTGTTGTTCTGCCAGCTCCCGCATCCGCTGTTTCTCCAGTTTCTTCAGCAGCTTCATTTCCTTCCATTTCTTCTTCTCCGCTTTCCCTGGGACGGAGAACAGCGCCTGGCGTTAAACACCGCGCCGTGACCTCCCCAGCCCCCGCGTGTGCCCGGCCTTCCTTCCTCTCCTGCTCCCAGCGCCGCCAGTCCACCTTCCTGTCCTCAACCTGCGGGGGACAGCGCGCGTTACCGCGGGGCTCGAGGCACCCCCCGGGCTCTCCTCAGGGCCGCGGGCTGGGTCCGGGCCCCCCGCCCACCTGCGCGCCCTTAGGCCGCTTCCCCACGCCGCTGTCCGCGTCCGCCATCTTCCCCGCGCTCCCGGCCACGCCCCCGGGCTGCTGATTGGTCGGAGGGCGCAGGCACCGCCTACGGCGGGGAGGGGCCTGAAGTCACGTGGTCGGCGTTCTAAGCGGCCCGCGCGGGCAGCGCAGCTAAGCAGGGTCGACCGCGTTCCGCCGGAGGATGGGTGACCCTAGCGGGACCGGGGAGCTCTGGGTGCAGCCCGGTGCTCCAAGGAATATTCGCAATTCCCATGTGGGTGTGTGTGTAAAATCTGGGTACTCGCGTCTGCGTCTCTTTGCACAAGTCCTGCGTGCGTTCTGGACGACAGGTAGATGCACCCTGCCCTTTGCAGGTTGTGTCATGGCCTAGATAAGAGCCCACGCATGTGGGGGTGTTGCAATTAATCTTCATGTTAACAATCTAATTGCACGGCTCTTTCTCTGTTTCAGCAATTGCAAGTCTCCCCGTGTTTGGCACGTATATATGGATGCAAAAGGGCTTTCAGCAGGACTCTCACCCACCCAGGCTGGGCAAGCAGGTGAGATGGGACACCAGGGAAGGCAGGTGGGTGTTTGCCTTCTCTCCCTCCCTCCTGCTGGCACATGCAGCTCTGCCTCCAAGGGGATTGGTACCACCAGATGCAGCCCAATATGGAAAACCTGTGGAGCTTTCCCCACCAGCCTGAGTAAGGCGAGCAGCCACTGCAACAGGACCCAGCACAGGTGAGGCAGCTCTCACGGAGAGCTCCATCAGTCCTGCAGTCATTACAGAGACATTTACTCTTCCGTGATTGCAGTAATTCCACTTAAATAATTTAACTACCACACTCATTGCAGTCTGTTGCACATAACTCCCACCTGGTTGATGATGGTGTTTTACACTCCTATCCAGGCTGAGATCAACACTGATGCAAGAATTACCTTTCCAACATTGCTCATGTTACGCCACCAGCCCAGTAGGTGGGAGGTTGTGGTGGCCACCAGCAGCAGGAGCAGCCAAGGCCATGGTGCCCGTCCTCCCCTGCCACTGTGTGCACTTGTCAAAGGCCTGAAGGTTTTGCTCTGCAGCCTGGATGATGCTGCCAAGCCCTGAAAAAGTGCCAGGAGTAACTTGGAAGGTTTGACAACAGCCAGGCTACTGGTGAAAGCCTGTTTCCTGGGGGAAACCAATTGTGTGGTCATCTTCCCCAGAGATGCACAGAAAAAAATAGTTGGAAAATAGTTTATGATGGGAAATGTCATTTCATTGGGTTTATTATAGTCAGGATCATGGGAGTCACCTTACTGATGGCTGGTGATAATGTCCAGTCCTGTGGGAACTTGAATGCTGGTGGAAATGCTGCTCTGAGCGGGGATGTGGAGCAAGACAAGCCACACCAACCCTCCAGCACAGCCTTAAAGGTAGGTCCTGAAACGCCTTTTCAGAATTTGGTGGCAAGACAGACCCCAGGAGCCAACCTTACCTTGTGTGTTGCTGGACACATCCCAGAACTGATTAGCAAAGTCTTTACATGTAAGAAATGTCAAATACTGTCAGTGCACACAAAATCTCACTTCTTGCAATCATTTCACAGTAACTGAAAGTGTCCCCCAGGCCCTGGGCCTGGAAAAACTTAACCATTTGTGTGACAGAAAATGTTGTTGAAAGCACAAAAGTAGGAACACGTCAAAGTTTGTAGACAAGTGAAGAAGAAGAGCAGTCAGGGCAGATGAGGACCAAGGAGAGCCTGGTTCTCTCTCCAGTGTATTCAGGAGCTGGTTTTCTCCTGTTTCCATTTTTGAAATATGTCATTTGCTGCCTTCAGTGTAGCTTCCTCCTAAAAAATACCACAGGTTGGTCAGTGGCTCCCAGCCAAATCCCATTTCCCTTCACTGCAGCCATTGTTGATACAAAAATCCTGTTCTCATTCCCGAGCACTGCAGGTCCAGTGTGAGACAGGCACAGCCATCTGTGGGACAGGCACAGCGGCTGGGCAGCTAAAGGGGCACCTACCGAGTCCCTGCCTTGGCCAAGAAATGTAGGATGCTGATAGGATAAAGTTTAGGATGGCCCTGGCACACCTGCTGCCCCCAGCTCAGCTCGTGTGTCTGCAAGAGGGGTTGCTCCAGCTGGGATGCCATGATGGGGCTCCAATGCATCCTGCATTTCTTCTTGGCATTTCTCTCATTAAACCAGCCCTGATTTTTACTCCCAACCTTGCCTTCCTTTGTGCTGACACGTATCTCACCTTTGCAAAGCAGAACCGGAGGAAATTGGTGTAGTTGTTCTTGTGGGCTTCGCTGTAGAAAGCAGAGAGCGGGATGGCAGCAATTCCCTGGGAAGGGGAAGCATGTGGAGCTGAGGCTCCTGCTCTGGGGCTGGCCTGCAGCCTGCTGTGCCCCAGTGTGGGTGAACTCCACACCCTCCAGCCAGGAGCTTGGGTGGGCACAGCCAGCACAGTGGGAACAAACCCACCCGGGGCAAAGGCAGCAGAAAGAGCCAGACCCATTTACCTTGTTCTTGACCATCCACTTTGCAAATCTGTAGTCATAGGGCTCATCCGAGTTGGGGACATCGGGGACATCAGATTCTGGAGGAGAAGCACAGCGGGACAGAGGCTGGGGCAGGTGCCTCAGCTGAGTCCCAAACCCACATCCTTGCAGCTCAGATGGGGAACATGCAGTCCATCTCTGCTTTGATGATGGTTTATGCAGGTTCCTGTCCCTGCCAGTAGTACCACACCCGGCCCACCTGGGCAGGAGTGCAGGTGACTCACTGAACTGGGAGATGTCTGCCACCAGGAAGTAGGTGCCTTCAGGGATGATGGGCTTCATCCCCACACCATCCAGGCTCCGGACCAGCCAGTCTCTCTTCTGCTGCAGCTCCTTGGGCAGCTGGACAAAGTAGCTCTCTGGTTTTCCATAGAGCATGAGCTCCCTCTGGAAACCCTGAGCCACGGCCTCCTGTAAGGAGAGAGGAGCCAGTGCCCAGTGGGAAGATGGTCAGGGCTTTCTTGGGAACTGAAGTTCCTCCAATTCACAGAGAGTTCTCTGCCTCCAGCCCCTCCAAACTGCCCCTTAGATTTGTCAATGCAAGATAAGGAATATATCCCAGGCAGGCTGGACACTCCCCTTTCTCCCAGACATGGGGCAACTGTACGGAGAGAGGAAGGAGCCTCTCCAGGGCACCACAAATCACTTGTGTGTGCCTTTCAGGTCAGCTGTGGGCAAGAGGACCATCTCTTACCCCTGCTCTGGGGGTTTGGGAATTGCAGGGCCAGGTGCAGGGAGCTGCCTTACCTGAGCAATTGTGGCACAGTGGTACACTGAGTTCTGGTGCACAGTACGGACGTGCTGCAGCAGCCTGTCAGGTCCCACAACCCAGCCCACCTGTGGCCAGGAGAGGAGGAGGAAGGTGGTGAGTCTCTGGGTACCTGCTCAGCTCACCTTTCTTTGCCTGTGCTGGTTTCATTGTATTTTCCAGACAGAATTTTCTTAAAGCACCTTTGGTGCTTTCAGACCCTGAGGCTCAAAGCTGAGCGTGGCTGCAGTGTCCTCGGTGCTGTGCTATGGCAGAGGGACAGGGATGGGGACGCAGCAAGGTGCCACACGGGGTATTCACCTTCCATCCAGTGGCACTGAAGGTCTTCCCAGCACTCCCGATGATCACTGTGCGGTCCCACATCCCTTGCAAGCTGGCTGGCAATGAAAGGAGAAAAACGCCAGTGGCAGAGCTCAGCTTCCTTTCTGGGCTGCATTAATGGCACGTGGGAGCTCTCTGCCCACTATAATCCATGGTGATCTCTTGTGTTCACAGCACATCTTTCACCTGGATGAGCCTCAAAGCACACCCCAAGCAGGCAGCCAGGTTTCTCAAGAGCATCTCCTTTTAATTAAACATTTTCACAGGCATGTACCCAGCCCCAGGGGCTCCCAGAGATGCCAAGCATCATCACCCTGCATCAAGGTGATGGCACGTTACTGCAACTGGAAGAACAGGCTGAAATCGTGTCGAAATGGATTTCCTGAAACTAGAGACACTCAGAAAACTGTGGCCTTACAAAGCATGGGAAAAAAATCAGTTTCGCTGCAGCCAAGGGGCTTTTTGTTCTAGATCTCCCCTCTGACTGGCTCTGAAGTCAGGGCTTCTGTTTAGGACCTGGTTTGGAGGATGAGGTTGAAGTGCAACAAAATACTTCCAGCGGGGATTCATGCCTAGTACAGCTGTGCATGCAGGCAGCCCCTGGGATTTCCAGGGGATGCCAGTGAAATCCCCGTTCCCTGCCCTGAGCAGCCCCCAGGCCCAGCCCAGCCCTGCCCCGTACCGATGCGGATGTGCTGCTTCCCATCGTAGACCAGCCACTCGTACACCTCGTCGCTGATGCACAGCACATCGTGCTTCACACACAGCTCTGCAATCAGCCCCAGCTCCCTGCGGCTGAACACCTGCAGCAGGCACGGAGTGCAGCAGAGATACAGCAGGAGCATTTCTGAGCCCCTGCCTGTCCCTGAAGGTTGTGTATCCTCCTGGCACAATCTCCCACGCCAAGGTGGGCAGGAGCTGGCTGCAGTGGTCTAACAGGGCAAAAGCACTGCTGGCACAAAAGGCTTAAAAACACCAGGTGACTGAGTACAGCGTGTGGTGCCCCCACAACACGCACTTCCCTTGTGTGCAAGGAAAGTTGAGTCACTGCTGCACTCCAAATGTGCCTGCAGCACCCCAGCAGCTTCCGGGGCCCAGCATGGCCAGTGGTGTTACCTTGCCCAGAGGGTTGTTGGGTGAGTTCACAACGATGGCTTTTGTCCGTTCACTGAATTTAGAAGCCAGTTCAGCTGGGTCCAGCTGCCAGTCTGCACTAGACATCAATTTTCCATCTTTTGGAGGATTCTAGAGAGAACACAGGGGAATCTTGATTTGCTTTGCTACCTCTGCACTTTGCTTACCACTTACCTCTTTGCTGACTGTGCTGTGACTCTTCCCTTTTCCACCCACTCACCGGTCTCAAAGGGACGAACACAGGTGTCCCACCAGCCATTTTCACCATTGGCTCATAGCAGTCGAAGAAGGGCTCAATGATTATCACCTGGGAGAAAGGGATTTGTCAGCATCCTTCTGGTCCTGCTCAGACCTTCCCTGGGGAGTGCAGACAGCAATGGGAGGGACAGGAGATTTTAATCCCTTAATTACTGTAATGGAGAACCTGTGTTGCCTGTGGGACAGGCAAGAAAGAAAGGAAGGACACCACCACTCAGGACAAAAAGGGTTATTTTGCTCTATGCAGAAATGAGGCAGTGCCCTGCAGTAGATTTCTTCCTTTGGAAGCTCAAGTACTGCAGAATGGGGATAAAACTTGTTTTGCTTTGGAAAAGGACAACAAAAACCAGCCTGCAGGTCCCTGGGGGAAGGCTGCCAGTGCAACAAGCCCAAATCTTGGGTTACCTCATCACCTTCGTCCACTAAAGCCTGGAAGCAGCAGAACAGGGCCTGGTATGCCCCCACAGTCACCACCACATTGGTCATAGGATCCAGGTCTCGTCCAAGGAGCTTCTCAAAAAACTGGGCTAGGACCTTCACCAGAGGCGGGTGGCCCTGTGGGGTGAGAGGAGGGTGGGAATTGGGTTGCAGAAGACTCCTAAACCAAGGACGAACCCTTGGAAGGGGGCTGGGAAGCCAAGAGCCCTGTAAGACATCTTCCAGCCCGGCTGTTTCAAACATCCCAGTAAAGCAGGGAGTTACAGCCCAGGGAACAGTGGGCATGGGTCGAGGCTGGATGTGTGTTTTGCCTCATATTTTTCCCTGTTTATTGCTGCCTGATGAGCTCTGAAGCAGCCAGGGCTGATGGGGAGTGAGGGGGTAGTGCTGGGGAGGGAGATCTGTCCACGCACGAAGCCACGGGTGTACTGGTGCAGCATGTGGTCCCCCCCGCCGAGGATTCTCGTGAATGCCTCTGTCAGAAAGTCTGGTGCAGGGAAGTCGGGGAAGCCCTGGCCCAGGTTCACCTTGGAGTAGGTAGCAGCCAGTTTTACAAACTCCACCCTGGAGAGAAGGGAAAGAAAAGCACTTTCACAGGGTCTGGGCAGTGTCCTGGCACCGGGTCTGCTCGCAGCATCCCTTTGGAAGGGAGTGGGGTTGGTGTCCCTCCTGCAGAGCCATCCTGCTGCTCACAGGCAGGCAGGACCAAGCACAGGTCATTTCAGACCTGTTGCAATTAAACCAAGGATGATGAACTATTGCACTGGGGGAATGCTTTTAATTTATTCTCCCAGGAAACAGCTCCTGGCTGTGGTTAGTGTGTGGTCACAGCTGAAAGCCTGTGGTGTTTTGTGATCACACTAGACTGAGCAGGAGGGGACTTGGAGGTTTTCGAGTTCATACCAGCTCTGCAAAATTTAGCAGCTAGACACTGTGAAGGCCTCTGCAGAGGGCAAGGCAGGCTGAACTCACTGCTCATCTCAAACCAAACAAGAGGAAGTTCACTGGCAGCTTGTAGCTTGAACCCAGGCACAGCAGAGCCTTGGGGAAAAACCATTTAAATCTCTTCTTCCAACACGCAACTTTCCCAATGCCACGTTGTGTCTGGCAGGATGGGAATGGCATTTCCAGCAGCCCTTCACCTGCCTCTCTGCTTGCAGTGCTCCAGGGTGAGCTTGGAGCAGGTGCCAGGCTGCAGCCAGTGTGCAGCAAACACTTGGCTCAGATTTGGGTGCCATTTGGGTGGATGAGTTAGAGGGAGGGCAATGCTTCTACCTGCCTGGTATTGCAAAATACCTGGTACAGCATAAAGTGAGAGCAGCAGGTACAGAACTGACTCAGGGTAAAGTCTTCTGGGGCAAACTTGCTCTGATGTGCTTCCTGAACACATGCAAAGCAATCAAGGGAAACTTCTGCTCTGTGCTGTGTGGCTGCTGTGGTTTCAATCTGGTTTTAGGATGCCTAAAACCACATCTACCACCTGGGTAAACCAGATATTCTTTTAACTCACCAAATATTTTTATCTATTCCCTCCAGCCTCCGAGCTTGCACTGGCTTGGACATTTTTGCCTGCAGACGGAAAGAAAGTGGGTTTGAAGCTTTTACTCATGTCAGTGAGGCCACAAAGGGGCTGTGGCCTCCCCAGGGAAGTTTTCCCCAACAGAAGGTGTGCCCTTTACTATTGTTTCATGGGCTGTTCCTGAGTGACCTTACAGCAGTAATGCTGTTGCAGTGGTTTCTGCTTTCACTTACAAGTTTCAACAAGAATTGGGGAAATAGAGGAACAAAAGAAGCTTTTGTACACTCACCAGGGAGGTGGCAATGCCTTAAACCTCATTACCTGTTGGGATTAGTCATGGGGTCAAGCTCAGCCAGGCTGTAAAATCCAGGCCAAGGACCCCAGACCTCAGGCTTTTACTTTCCATAACCTCTCCATCTTCATGGGAAGGACCTCCTTATTCTACAAGCCATAAAACGCCCCCTTTTCCTAGAAGAACAAACTACTTTATTCCATGCTGCTCGATGAAGTAGCAGAAGTAGACACTCTTCCGTCCTGATGAAGTGCTTGGTGAGGGGGTTTGCTCTAGATCCTATAAAATGTGTAAAAAAAAGTATTTAAAGTTCATGTCAAACCCAAGCAGTAAGTAGGTACAGGCAAGAGAGAGCCCAGCACAGAGGTCAGTGTATTGTAATTTCCATGTACATCATGGCTCAAGGGAGTGCAAAGAAAGACAGTAGGAAACATTGAATGCAAAACCCTCCTTCCAGATGGATAAGCACAGTCGGAAAAGGTTAGATGTGCTTGATGGGGAATTCATCATGAGCATGATGAAAAGCGGCAGAGGCAGAATTTAATAACTCAGCAGTGCAGGGAAAAGGTACCCAGACAGGGAAGGGGCTGGAAACTGGAGACAAATTATGCACAGTGCACCACAAAGAGCCAGCCTGGGGGCATGAGGGGGGCAGCCCTGAAGCAATGAGTCAAGAAAACCGTTGTCACCACGGCAAATAAAATACATTTGAACTGAAACAAGGAAGGCATGTGAAAGCAGCTGAGGTGAGATGCAGAGCTGGGATGTGAGGGGGTCTGTGCTCTGCCATGCCAGGATGGTGGGGGGGATACCAGGTCAGCCTCCTCCCAATGCTCAGCTGCAGCAGGAACTCCCCACTTACCTGCTCCCCTCTGCTTTTCCCACAGCACTGCACCAGAATTTGGGTAGTGCCCCAAGGATATTTTGTGCTGAGGTCCTTAGATTTTTATACAGCTTCGGCCCTTACCGGGGATCTTTGCAAACACCCTGCTGAGGAGCCCTGTGTTTCACAGGGCACCAGGTGGACTCTGCTCCACCGTGGTGCCAGGCAGGCAGCCAAGGGCAAGCAGAAGTCACTGGCTTCAGGGCAGCCTCTCTCCTCTCCCTCAGCCCAGCTTTGCTCTTTCCGCACAAGCTCATTGGCTGTTACAGTTACAAGACCTGGTGCCTGACTTGGGTGCGAGCAGAAGGATTTGTGGCTTGGGAAGTAAAAAATAGCTGGAGGTGAAATATTAACAGCTCCAGTGCTGATCTTGCAAGGTGGGGTGGCTGCAGGCCACGGGTCAGAGAATTCAACAGATGACCAAGTGTCCTGGGTTACAGTGTATTCTATTACCATCTTCATGAGCTGTTGAAACCAGGTGTAGCAATGCTCCCTGCCTCCTCCCTCCCGACTATCTTCTGTTTAACGGGCCAGCTGTTGACACCAGGTGGGACAGAGTTCTTTATCTGTCCCATGACCCATCCTCCCTCCAGGGGGACATCTTCTNCCTTTTCTACAAGATCACTGCTTCAACAGAACCACTTCAAAGAGAACTGTAGCTGTCACCTAACCAGACTGCTACCACCGCCCTGCCCGGCAGGGTATCAGGTTGTACCCTGACTCTGTCAGGTTAAATCGGTGTTTCTGTATTATTGTTTTGTTTTATATGTATATATACTAGTAAAAGAACTGTTATTCCTATTCCCCATATCTTTGCCAGAAAGCCCTTAATTTCAAAGTTATAATAATTCGGAGGAAAAGGAATTGCATCTTCCATTCCAAGGGAGGCTCCTGCCTTCCTTAGCAGACATCTGTCTTTTCAAACAAAGACACCAAGTGGGATGAGGATTGGTGGGAAGAAGGTGCCTTAAGCCTTGAAATGCCCAGTTCTGGGGAAAGGCCTTGTCTGCTTCAGGAACAGAAATAACAAATACTTCCTTTTTCTGATGTCCCCTCCATCCCATCCTATCCCCTGTGTGTGATGCTGCCATGGAGAGCATCATAGGAGCAGGACCATGCAGACCTCAAATCTGTTTCAGCCTGTTCTGGTCCCCAGATAGAAGGATGTGTTTCTCCAGGTGCAATTTGCCTGGCAGCCACACAGGAGAGCTGAGTGCCAGTGCAGAAGAGTTGGCATCCATGATCTTCCACCACTGACTCTGGTGGCTGTGTGTGACTGCTTGCTCTGCATGTTGGGATCTCTGAGTGGGATGCTGATATTTTCCAAGTACTTTGCAAGCCAAGAGGGTCTAGTAGAGACCATCACATGAAGCAACCCCACAAACAAGGAGCCTTCTCTATGAAGAATATCCCCTTGCTTATGAGGATCCTTTAAACACGCTCCCTGGAAGTAAGCAGGCACAGAGGAAGTTGCACCAAAGTGGCTTTTCCTGATGTGCTCTGTCTGCTCTTGCTGCCAAGGTGAGGAGCCCTGGGCAGGCTGCCAGCCAGGAACAGTCCCACTGGGCATTCCATACCTCTCTGGAGCACGAGCTATGTCCAGCGCTGCTGTTCCTCTCCAGCAAGAAGTGACGCAGGGACGGTCCCGCTCTCCTGAGCATGCCACGGCTCCTGCTGCCTCACTCCCACAGGCACAGACCTGCAACTCCCCGGAGACAAAGGAGAGGGCTGAGACAATTGCTCCACAGGATTAAAGCAAATGTGTACCTGAGATGGGTCAGGCCCAGACCCAAGTGGAGGTTGTTCTGCCACAGAGAGGAAAAGGCAAAATGAGCTGCTTTGTGTGCTGTCACTGCAATGTCCAACAGTGCTGCGGCTGTACTTTGTGCGCATGACACACAGAATCAGGATCACAAGGGCAATTATGACTTCTGCTTCCTCTCTCCCAATCCAGGCTTCCCCCACTTTCCTCTGCACTGAAGAGAGTGGTATGGACACCAGTGAGAGGGTATCCTCTGGGAATTTGGTACTCAGCATCAGCTCCCCATCCAGTGTCATTGATCCCAGGTAACTCCTGCCTCTGCTCCTCTTCCCTTGCATCACCTTTACCTTCCTGGCCCACACGGAGAATCTCTGGCCTCTCAGCTGCTGCAACTCTGACTTAGTCACAAGTTTTATTCCAATTAACAGGATGTCACCTTCTATTTCTAAAGTGATTTTGGTGATTATCTTTCCTTCAAGGCCCCAAACAAATTAATTTCTGTGTCTAAAATGCAGCCTGTTCCTTCACCTCAGGTTCTTTCAACTATTCTACAGCATTACTTAAACATGCAGTATCTAAGCTAAAATAAGTGAGTGTTCTGTTAGGTGCTTGAGGTAAAAGCAATGAGGCTGGAGGATGCATGCACCTTTATTATGACCAGCCATTAATTAATTTACCCATCTGCCAAAAAATTAATTAAAACAGCTTTGAAGCTGACCAGCCCACAGGTAAACTCTCAGTACTCCTGAGGGTACTTTCCACCCCTACATGTAGGATGCGAGTCCCTAGTGTCTGCATTTTTTGTTATTTCTAAAAAAAAAAAGCAAAGCAGCTGCCAGCTGAGACCAGTGGGGTTTTACATCTGTTTGCCAAGTGGGAAAAAATAGCACAATGTATGGAAAAATGGGAAGCCAGAGCATCATATTGCTCATGACTGTGAAATCTCCATGTTGTGCTTGCATGACACTGAGATGTGGGGGGACGCTGCTTTGGGATGCAAAGCAAAGGAGTCCTGGATGAGGCAACCTACCCTGCAGGGGACAGAATCAAAGCGTGGCAGTAAAAAAGGCTTTATCAGATAACAACAAACCACATAACTGTGTAATAGCTGTGCACAGGGCTGGGGGCAGCTCCAGGGAGCAGCTGACCGGGACACCGCTCACTCTGGAAGGGTGCACTGGACCGAGCAGAGGATTTTGGAGGTGACAACCGGAAGGTCACCTCGGGGACTGGTAACTCACCACCTCCAGGCCGCGGGTCGCAGCCGTCTCCTCCATCCTGGTGCTCCCCAAGCGCCCCCCTTGGCAGCTCGGGGTGCACCCGGGAGGCTTTGGGGACACGGGTGTCCCTGGATGTGCCCCAGGAGGGGTGCACGACCAGGGCGGGTGCAGGGCGAGAGCAGCAGCAGCGCCAGCAGGAGCTGACCCTGGGGGAAAAGCAGCTGCCAGAGGGACAGGGGGGACAAAACCAACTTACATCGAGCTGGGCCGCGCTGCTTTATGCTGCAAAGCCAGGCACAGCCGCCCAGGCTGCCCGGGCACACATTCTGCCTTCCCCGACCTAAAGGCTTCATCTGCGGCTGGGACTTCCTGGGAGGAGTCGCGGAGGCCGCCGGAAAAGCAGGATTGGAGCTGCAGCCCTGGTGGGGGGAAAGCGTACCGGGAAAAGGCTCTGTGGGCTCCCCGGGGTTTGGCTGACTGGGGAAATATGCCAGCTTGTTGTTCAGGTGGAAGCTCATGCTGGCATAACTATAGCGGCATAATTTTTGCGGTTTGGCTGTAAATACTTCAGCATGACAATGGCAGGGAATTTCCCTTTTGAGTGAAGCCTTCGGTCATTTTGGAAAATGAATTTTTAAGTCAAAATTCTCTCAAAAATTTCATCTTGCAGACTTAATGTAATTAGAGAAGAGAAGGGATAAGTGTAAGGTCCATCAGAGGGTAAAGACCTCCTATGACGACACAACCTAAAGCAGATCCTGCAGCTTTGCCCGACCCCTGGGCTGTGGGTGGGCAAGGGTGGCAGCTTCGGGGGGGATTTCAGTGCGGGGATGCGTTTGAGAGCTGACAGGTGCTGCAGTGAGGTGTTGAGAGAAAACTGCCCTCTCTTCCCTCTTCCTTTTGTGACACGGCTTTACCTGGACCGATGAGTCAGGTCGTGTAGGTCTCCTGAGTGAGTAATTTCTGTCTCCCTTTCACAGCAGGAAAAAGTGAGCCATGGGGAAAGGAAGTGGCTGCATCTGCTGTGATGAAGGTTCCCAATCCCAAACCGACATCCCTCAGGCAATCCCTGAGGTGATTAAGCAGGAAGAAATGTCTGTGCAGGGAGAAGAAAACTCTGTTTTCTAAATTTCTTTTTAACTCAAACACCGAAACAAACAGATGGAAGGAAAACTTGGTTCTGTAAGAATGTTCACATCACATCCTGAGCCATCGAATGGCTCAATGGCATTTTTTCCTGTGTTTTCTTCGCCCTGTCCTCCACCAGCTTTGTGCCTTCTCTGGTTGTTGTTTGCCCTGAACTGAGCTCGTTTGATTAGATATGTTAGCAAAAAGCCAATTTGGCAGAAGAGTGGCCAGTTTTCTGTTGGGTCCATGAGTTGAACTGTCTCAAGGAAAAAGAGATGTGGGTGGGGAGGAGCAGGCAGAAAAAGGGATGGACACAAGCCCACACCTTCTCTGTCAGGATTTAGACTTTCTATTGGTCCAACAATATCATGAAACTTCACGTTAATGCCCTCTTGAAATTCAGCAGAAATTTCTGGATGGGGTCAGTGATGTAAAGGACACATCTGACCTTGTATTTTTACTGTAAAAGTCAAGGAAAGTTACGACCCTCTTTTTCTTCAGGTCATTTTAATTTAACAAGTGCATCTGGACATGTATAATTCTTCATTAGCGTTGAGTTTAAAAAAATATTCGCTATTGCACTGGGCTGATAAGAGTCTACAGCACTGTGTCCTGGCATTGGGATTCCAGCTCCTCTGGTACAGGTCCTGTGCCTGTGGCTACAGGAGGTTGCTAAGACTTAAAATATTCCTAGAAAGCCACAGATACACTTATTTTACTGTTACAGACATCACTGGTGTATACAAGTTAAAATTGGCCGCACTTGATCACTCAGAACTGCCTCCTGTACACTAATAAAATTACAACGAATGCCTTTGAACCATCCTTTATGAATTTAAAAAAAAAAATTATGCTGCTCAGTGTCCTCCATTGCGTCACACAAGTAAAAATAACCACCAGTGAATCACTTTTTTCGGGCACCACAAAGCTCACAGCAGCTGAAGGCGCTCAGCTCAGGCTGGACATGGGGCGGCTCCTTTAACACTGGCGCCATTTTGAGCGCTGCCCGGCACCAAGATGGCGCCGCCGCCCTCACTCCCCCTCCATTCCCGCCCCCCAATGGAGCGCGCCCTGCACAAAGATGGCGCCGCGCCGGTGTGGCCGTGCCCGTCCCCAAGATGGCGGCGGGACGGGGCGAGGGTGGCAGTGCCGGCCGGGTGAGGTCAGATCCGGGGTGGGGCTGCTGGGGGA